>JAJMDI010000147.1:0-22053 GCA_030573535.1 Hanseniaspora occidentalis var. citrica
TTACTTGGTAATAATTCTATAGCGTTTTATAGGGAACTAAGTCATTGAAACCTGTCAAGAAAAACAAAAACAATGTGAACTTTTTTTCTAACTTGCAATAAAATTCAGGTCGTAAATATTTATTATTGAACTATAAACAACTCAATGTCGAAACGGTGCTATTTGTACTACTGGTTTTACCAGAATCGATCAAAATGTCGAACATGATCAAAAGGACAAGGGCAAAAAAACCAAAAAAAAAAAAGAAAAGTGAAAGAAACATGTGTGTCGGGTATGACAAATTGTGACTTACGTCGGTTTGACGACTGATGACATGTCTTTGGAATAGATTAAAAATAAAAAAACTGAAAAAAAGAAAAGACTAACTGATCTCTCCCCATAACTGATATGGTCCTGAAGAAGAGCTGATGACATGATTGTATATCTAACTATACGTGTTGGTCAGCATTGTTCTCAATAAGTTACATACAGTCACAAAAAAAATTAAGGAGAAATAACAACGAAAAACCATACAGAGATGTCCTTTGATAGAGAAAATGATTTGAAGTTAAAGTTTCAAAAAACAAAGACTAAATTGAAAGTCAGTTCAACTTTCGAAGCTATGAAATTGAAACCGGATTTATTGAAAGGTGTTTACAGTTTTGGGTTTGAAGCTCCGTCTGCAATTCAATCCAGAGCTATTACACAAATCATTTCCGGTAAAGATTGTATTGCTCAAGCACAATCCGGTACAGGTAAGACTGCCACTTTTTCTATCGGTTGTTTACAAGTCATCGATACAAATTCTAAAGATTTGCAAGCAATGATTTTGTCTCCTACTAGAGAATTGGCTACACAAATTTCCACCGTTGTTGGTAACTTGGGTGATTATATGAATATCAAATCAATGGCATTGACCGGTGGAAAGTTGGTGTCGAAAGATTTGAAAAGTCTATCTTCTGGTTGTCAAATCATCAGTGGTACCCCAGGGAGATGTTTGGATATGATCAAGAGACAGACCATCAATACTAGAAAAATTAAAATGATCATCTTGGATGAAGCGGATGAATTATTAAGTGAGACTTTGGGTTTTAAAAAACAAATTTATGATATTTTTGCTAAATTGCCTACAAATGTTCAAGTTGTAGTTGTCAGTGCTACAATGAGTAAAGATATTATTGAAATCACCAAGAAATTTATGAGTGTGGACCCTGTTAAAATTTTGGTTAAGCAAGATCAAATTTCTTTGGAAGGGATCAAACAGTATAAGGTTGAATTGGGAGAAGAAGCTTGGAAATTAGACACAATTATAGATTTGTTCCAGATGTTGACTATCCAGCAGTGTGTTATTTTTTGTAATACTAAAAAGAAAGTTGACTGGCTATCGAAATCATTGGTGAAACAGGATTTTGCGGTGATTGCCATGCATGGTGATATGAAACAAGAAGAAAGAGACAAAATCATGAACGATTTTAGAAGTGGGAAAACAAGAATCTTAATCACAACAGATGTCTGGGCCAGAGGTATCGATGTCCAGCAAGTTTCCCTTGTTATAAATTACGATTTACCAGATATAATAGAAAACTACATCCATAGAATCGGGAGATCCGGTAGATTTGGGAGAAAGGGTGAAGCCATCAATTTTGTTACCAACCAAGATCTATCCAATTTAAGAAAAATTGAAAAATTCTACAGTATCAAGATCAAACCTCTACCAAGTGTATCTTCATAGTGATAGTGAAGGTGTAATATTTAAAACTATATACTTGAAAGAAAAAAAATCATAACCTAATGTGTCTGTATGTGTCTGATTAAGGAATTGAATCCAAAAGAGTTAGTAGCTGTTGATTTTGTGTTTTATAGATTTGAAGTAACTGATCCAAGTCAAATGACTCTAGTTTGTTAGACTCACTGTTAAATTTAGATAATATTTTTAGTTCAATGTCTTTAGAACTGCCATGAGTTTGCTCTGTTGCCGACAAATACGTTGCTTCAGGCATATGCAGTGTTTGCGAAGTCTCAGTAATATTATAAGCTTCTAAGAGTTGATACTCACTGCTGAACAAATCAACGTGTTGCAAACTGAAATTCTCATCTAAATCGATCATAATAACGGTACCTTTTTTTGCATCAGTGTCTTTTTGGGTAACTGAGTTATGGAGTGTATTCTCTTCCTCGGGGACTTCATTAAATGCGTTGAAGTGTTCCTCTTCCTGTATATTATCATCGTCATCAAATATATAATGTATATTTTTAGTTAAATACCATTGTTTGTCTTGGCTGTTGTTTAATGCATTTTCATCAACCACGGATAGTAAAAGTGGTATTGTGTCGTATATATCTTCCATCTTTTTAACCGAGAGTACTTGTTTGTTGGTATTATTCTTGAGTATGTTTTGTGTCTTTTTTGTGTTATTTTATTAGTATATGGTTTGTAGTTGTTCAGATGTCTATCATCCCCCTTAAATCCAATCAGATCCCCACACCGTACTAATCTTCACTCAGAAAAACAAAACAATCTTACCCTCTTCTGTAAGTTACCCAGACGTTAAGCATCAAGTTCAACTTGTTTTTTATGAAAATTTTTTTTTTTTTTTTTCTTCTCTCATTTTGAACTTACAGAGCGAATCTCACCATCATTTTTAAATCTGGTATCATACATTGTACATCCGTACGAACTATTATTTTTAATCAATGAATTTACTTTCTGACATAATACAAGAAAAATAAAAAAAAAAACCACACAGAAAGAGTAATACACAAAACATGTTGGATATTAACTTGTTCATTGAAGAAAAAGGTGGTAACCCAGAATTGATTAGACAATCCCAAAGAGCCAGATTTGATCCCGTCGAAATTGTTGACGAAATCATTGCTGACTACAAAGAATGGGTTAAAACCAAATTTCAATTGGATGAAATGAACAAAAGCATCAACAAAGTCCAAAAAGAAATTGGTTTGAAATTTAAAAACAAAGAAGACGCCAGCGAATTGTTGAAACAAAAAGATACTTTGACTGAAGAAAAAAAACAATTGACCGAAAAAGAAAACAACCAAGACAGCGCTTTGAAAGCCAAAGTCAACACGGTCGGTAACTTGGTCCACCCATCTGTTCCAGTCTCCAATGATGAAGACGCTGACAACTCTTTGGTCAAAACTTGGAAACCAGAAACCTATGAAACCATCGAAAAAGTTGCTGCTGCCACCAACGCTCCAGCTTCTTTGTCCCACCACGAAATTTTGTTGAGATTGGACGGTTATGATCCAGAAAGAGGTGTCAAAATTTCTGGTCACAGAGGTTACTTCTTGAGAAGCTGTGGTGTTTTCTTGAACCAAGCTTTGATCAACTACGGTTTGCACTTTTTGACTGCCAAAGGTTACTGTCCAATCCAAGCTCCAGTCATGATGAACAAAGACGTTATGGCCAAAACCGCTCAATTGAGTGATTTCGACGAAGAGTTGTACAAAGTCTTGGACGGTGAAGATGAAAAATACTTGATTGCCACTTCCGAACAGCCAATCTCTGCTTACCACTCTAATGAATGGTTTGAAAAACCTTCTGAACAATTGCCAATCAGATACGCTGGTTACTCTTCTTGTTTCAGAAGAGAAGCTGGTTCCCACGGTAAAGATGCTTGGGGTATTTTCAGAGTCCATGCTTTTGAAAAAATCGAGCAATTCTGTATCACTGAACCAGAAAACTCCTGGGAAGAATTTGAAAAAATGATTGCCAACAGTGAAGAATTCTACCAATCCTTAGGTTTGCCATACAGAGTTGTTGGTATTGTCTCTGGTGAATTGAACAACGCTGCCGCCAAAAAATACGATTTGGAAGCTTGGTTCCCATACCAACAAGAATACAAAGAATTGGTTTCTTGTTCCAACTGTACCGATTACCAATCCAGAAACTTGGAAATCAGATGTGGTGTCAAAAAGAAGGGTGAAACTGAAAAGAAATACGTCCATTGTTTGAACTCCACTTTGTCTGCTACTGAAAGAGCCTTGTGTTGTATTTTGGAAAACTACCAAACTGAAGAAGGTTTGAAAGTTCCAGAAGTCTTGAGAAAATACATTCCAGGTGAACCAGAATTCATTCCATACGTCAAGGAATTACCAAAAAACTCCACCTCTAACAAAGCTAAAAAATAGATTGATTTGGAATAACAGAAATGCTCAAACATTTTTGGTTTTTCTTCTCTTTCATCATATTCATTCTTTGCTTTGTTTTGTACTTGCATTGGTCACTTACTCTTTTAAGAACAAAAATAAAATAAAATAAAATAAAATAAAAAAGTCAACAGAATTTTTTTAATATATATATGTAAATATATATGTATGTGTGTATATATATTTAGCCAATATTGAAATAATAACAATACTAAAAAGCACGAGCTTTCTCTTTTTCTACGGCTTAATTATGTTTGTTGGAGCTACTAAACTCGCCTGTCTCAGACTCTAAGTCACTAGTGTATCCAGAGGTAGTCTCAGAAGTCTTTTGAATCTCAGCATTGTACCTATTTAGTTGTTCATCTCTCTCGCTCTTGTATATCAGATCAAAGTCGGCCCTTGTTTCCTCATCCATTATCAATTGCTTGAAAAAAACGTCAAATGGAATTACATCTGATTTCTTTTGTAGAAACTTTTCGTAGGACTCATTGCGATTTTTGGATTTTTTCAAAATGGACCGAACATGTGCTTCATCATAAAAGTCATCATTGCAATTTGAATCATTTCCCAAATGTGGAGTTGCATCATTATTTTCAAACTTTGTGCCATAATGGTGATTAGCTTCATTTGAAATTTGTGTACTCTTCTTATATGCGGAAAAGTTAGTTTGAGAAGATGATTTGAATACTTTTTGATCTGCTTTATTTTCCGTTTCAGTGACATGACCGTCAAAACTTGGGAACCCAGTTTTCTTATTAGAAAGTGTCATTTTCTTAGATTTACATTTTTTTTTACCGTCATATACCAACACGTCAGAGATTTTGTTGAATCTTACTTTTCTCTGTGAGTTTCTCTCTGCAAAATTGTTTTCACCTTGTGCAAGAGTGAAGTTTGGAAGAGAGTTTTGATCAGCAACTTTTGGACTTTCTGCATCAATCTCAAATTTGCTGATGACAACATCGTGAAGACGCTTTTTAGTAAAAGTTGGACATTGCATGTTCAAATATAGGTTTGAGCCTGTTGAGCTAGAACTATTGGAACATGTATGGGAAGTGTTTTTGGAAACACATGACCCAGCATGTGAGACATTAGTAGACCCGCTGTTTGTGTTTTGTGGGTAGTCATTATCAGGTGATGACACTGGAGAAATTTCTTGCGGATTTGTTTTTCGCCCTGTTGAATTTACACTGAAACATGATATATTATCATATTTATTTGAAACACTACGAAAATCTGGACTTTGGACAAACTTGATATCGGGAGTTGTTTGAAAACTGTATGGTGATGGCAAACTTGCAAACTTTATCAGTGATCCATTTGTTGAGCTCTGATCTCCTAAATCATCAAATTCTGACACTTCATTCAGAAAAAATTGGTTGATAGGAGTTTGTGGTTTTGCTCTTCTTGTCAAACTTAATGGCATTGGGAACTCAATCTTATTATTATTAAAGTTGTTAGTTGAGCTTTTTGTATTATTCCCAAATGACTCCAATGCCTCTGCCATTGAAATGGCCCTACTGTATGCGGTCTCCCTTTTAGCAAAAAACTTTTGTGGAAGTTTGTTGTAGGAGTTGTTTTTAGATATGATTTCAAGTGTGGCTGGGTTTGTTGCAAATAGTTGTAAAACGTTTGGTATGTGAGAGCCAATTCGGTCACTTCCATCTTCCTTGTGGCGCCTAGTGCTTAGGAAACTCTTGTACTTTTTTTTGGTGACTTCATAATTGTCACTAGCATTATCACTACTTTTGGCAAGACTGTCCAATGTGGTTCTTGATGTGGCAACACTCGATTTCCCATACACACTTGTATCGTCATTGTTATCCGCATCAGTATTGGGTTTGTGAAAGAATTCGCGAATAGTTTGTCTTTTCGATATTGTTCTGTAACCCTTGTCATTTCCCCTAGTTGACTCATTTTTAGTGACTTTACCCTCGGTGCCCAAAGTTAGAGTGTCTCTATTTTTTTTTCTAAGTGACCTGAATTTAAAAGACATGATGTGTAGAAATACGTTTTAATAATTCTGATAGATAGCTAATATGTTTTTTCGGCAGTTTTCTTTATTGTTTCTTTATAACTTGTAACAGATACACAACTGAGTATTTAACATTTGAAAAAAAGCACTTGGAAATATATACTTTTGTAATACAATTATCAATCATATATATATATATATATAGTGAGTGCCTAAACAATGATTAAAATTGTAACACAAAAAAAAATTACACATTTTGTTGGCGCGACGTGCATTTGCCTCATCTAGAGGATTCGCGTGTGTGTTTTTTTTTTATGTCAGAATACGGAGACGTTTGTTAAAACATAAAAAACAAATGGATAAGTGACCTTTGCTTATTGTGGAATTCTTAACAAAAGTTTACCTGTTGTTTTTCTAGATTCCAACTCTCTAGCTGCTGAAGGATAGTCTTTCAAGTCGTAAATGTTGTGAATTCTAATATTCAATTTTTTCGCTTTGATCAATTGCAATAATTTAGTGCTGTAATATTCAAATTCTTCTTGCTCGGCAATGTACGGAGTGACCTGTGGTCTTAAAATTCTCACGTTTTTAGCACTCAATCTGTTCAAGGAGAACGGAGGAACTGCACCACTGGCATTCCCAAAGGAAACAAGAGTCCCCTTTCTCTTGACTGCTTGAAAAGAAGTCTCAAAAGTGGCCTTCCCAATGGAGTCAAACACAGCGTTCACACCTTTCCCGTTGGTGATCTCCAAGATTTTTTCTAGCAATTGCGGATCATCATTCAAAATCCCATATTTAGCCCCGTTTTCCTTGGCTAATTGCAATTTCTCCTCAGTCGAGGCAACAGCAATAACATTAGCACCCAATCTATTAATCAACTGGTCCAACAATAAACCAACACCTCCGGAAGCAGCCCAGACCAAAACGTAGTCATCTTTCTTGACCGCGTACGCCTCTTCAACAAAGGTTAGCGCAGTCAAACCTTGCAACAACGAAGCAGCAAGCAATTGCAAGTCCTCGTCCGAACTGTTTTCCGGCAACTTGATGACTTTCACTGCACCAACAGCGACTTTTGTGTATTGCGCAAATGTTTTCCCGGACAAGTATGCGACTTTGTCACCAACTTTGAATTGGAGATCGGTGATGTCGGACCCCCTGGCCACAACCTCCCCTGAAGCCTCTCTCCCCAAAACATATGGCTTGTCACATGGATAGATACCGTTTCTGAAATAAGTTTCGATGTAGTTCACACCAGCGTAGTGGTTTTTAATTAGAATTTCATTAGGTTGTAAGTTTAAAGGAGTTGGGAAATTGGTATCGAACTCCAAGACTTCTGGACCTCCGGTTTCTCTAAACAAAATAACCGATTGTTTTTCTGGAATAGACATTGTGATGTTCTATGATGTATGTGTTTTTTGTACTATGGTGTATGTGTTTTTTGTACTATGGTGTATGAGTTGTTTTTTTATTAGTAAAATTTTTAAATGAATCAGTCTAACAAGAATGTATTCATAACATCTTTGTTTATATACCTGGTTCCTACTTCACCAAATCAGTGTTGTCGATCCCACAAGTTATTACCGTTTTAAAGGGTGTAGAGTGTTGCTTATCGTTTTTTTTTTTCAAAAAAATATTTATCTTTCTTTCTGACATAAAGGTGGGAGTCACAGTGCAGTGAAAATAATCATTATCCCCCCCAGTTCTTACGTAAGCTCAACATAAAAATTGTGTGACTTATTCATTCATTGTACGTGTGTATATGATTGTCTGTGTGTGTGTGTGTGTGTGTGTGTGTTTTTTTTTTTGTGCTTCACGTGATATTTCAAAAGAAAGTGTGTGTGTGTAGATAAATAGGTAGCACACTATACAACTAGGTACAAATCAACTAGCCACACCACGTGATATGTACCATGTTAAACAACAACAAACACTCTTTGGCTTAAGTAAGTGTTAGTTAGTAGAGTGTAGTAGTACTATTTATTGTGCACAGAAAAAAAAACTGAAAAAAAGAAAAACTGAAATTGAACAATATTTTATGACAATTTTACACCCGTACATTTTACATTTTACATTTTACATATTTAAATTTTACAAATTTTGTTTCATTAAAAAAAACTACAAAAAAAGAGAAAACAAAATAAACAAAATAAACAAAATAAACAAAATAAACAAAAAATGACATACCCGCCTTATATTGAACAAACTACTCAAATATACTGTTAAGTCATGCACAAACGTAATATACAACAGGTGCCAATATTAATGATGCAGTTTGTCTCGAACATTAACTACTTTTGCTTCCTTAAGTTGAAATATTATGACCATATAGGTGGAGAACAAAAATAACCCCGTACAACTAAATCAACCATACATCAAAACATTGTTCAATGATGTACAATGATGTACAATGATGTCTAAGATATATATTTAAAGTTTGGTATACTCCCCATGTATTTTTAACCATTAATGCCTAATCAGTCTTTCGCCCACTCAATATCTACTACGTAAGCATAAAATATCTGCCTACAAACTATACAACTTCAACACCTAGTTTTTCTATTACCCTACCCTGTTTCTTTTAATATCACGTGCAGAAGTAAATTTACATTACCCTCCCTCAAAATAAATTGTAAATTTCTTTTTTTTTTTTCTATTCTCTGTGTGTTTTATGTAGTGGTAATTTCCTATTTAGGTTGAATATTTCTTCATAGGTTTTTTTTTTCTTTTTTTTGAGTTTTTAGTTTGTTTCTTTTTTTTTTGCCAAAATTTTCATTCGAGTTTTCCTTTTGGGTTTGTAATGTTGAAAAATTATTTCGAGTTGGAATTGTTTGGTCGAATTTACTATGGTTGAACCAATGATTACTGCTTTTGGATAGTGCTCTTCTATGAGGTCATCTTTTAAGTATGTTTAATAACCTATGTAATAATATTGTATGTAATTAGCAGACTGTTTAAGCCTGATGTTTGGAACATCTGTTGTCTGTTATTGTGTGTAGTGTGTCTGTAGAGAGATTCGGTCATAATTCTGGTATAGCTCATGTAATCTTACAACGAAGTGTACGATGTAATTCTTTCTAAAGATTAACGTACGTTAAATTTCACATTATAGGAGCAATGTATATCTTGATAAATGATCATTCTTTTGGATTAGTAAGAGAAAAGAAAAGAGAACTAAGCAGATCAAACAAGTGAATCCATCAAGATGTCTACTGAATTGAACGTTCAATCTGAAAGAGCTTTCCAAAAAGTATGTTAACCTATAACAAGATAAAGAATAGATAAAACACTATAGTAGCATAGTATTGTGCTATGTTATATAGTTGAGTGATATGCAGATTACCTATATGAAGTGAATTAATGCGAGACAAAAAAAAAACAAGTGAGAGAAATGAAGCAAGAAGTTAGACAGAAAGAGAGAGACATGTATATACACAGCAAGGTATATGCGTGTAGTAATGCTCGAAGATATATGTGTTGTGTTGTAATTAATAAAGTACAGGAGAGATACTTTTCATAATTGTAAAGATAGTGGAAAGGATAGGGAGAATGTGAAAAAGTTATATGATGAGTGATACAAGAGAGATGTCGTAATGAACTTTGGACTATGGTACTTTACATGAAGTAGTGTTCCAGTTGTTATGAAGTTTCCTTGTGTTGTTAAATATGAATAAACAATACTCACAGTTTCTTCATAGTAGCAAAGAAACAATAAAGATAATTGTCAATACAAACTAGTTCTTATAGAGAGACCTAGGTTTAATTCGCAAGAGTGTCATTGAGTATAATAAACAGAACACAAATGTCAGAAAAGAAAACAAATACATACATCGAGTGGGGTATGAGAATACAACTCAAGGAAAAGAAAGCACATAGTACTTATAGATTGTGGTACAGTTATACCAATTTTCTGGACGTCTTTTTTTTTCATACGTGAAGTAGTGATTGTCACTATTAAGATTGTCTAAACTTTGTTCAACTGAAATACACATGTTCTAATACGCACACATCAACAAACCACATAAAAACAATATCATTACACAACATACTCTATCTTTTTTTTCTCTCTTTATTTATTATACATTTTGACCCCTTCATTTCTCTTTTTTTTTGTGTTTTAGTCTTTAAACATGAATATATGAAGCCTGCATAAACCCAATACATTAGAGACAGTTTTTTTTTTTACTAACAAGACATTTTAAAATATTTTTATTTAATATTATTTTGTATTTTGTTCTGTTAATGTATCATCTCGATAAGTCAACAGGACAGTACGGAAAATATGCATAAGTATACCGATTTATTGATTACAGCAACCACACATCTTCACTAACCCAAAGGCTAAAGCCAACAGAAGAACCAAAAGATGGTATAAAAATGTTGGTTTGGGTTTCAAAACCCCAAAAGAAGCCATTGAAGGTCACTACATTGACAAAAAATGTCCATTTGTTGGTGATGTTTCCATCAGAGGTAAAATTTTGACTGGTACCGTTGTCTCCACCAAAATGCACAGAACCATCGTCATCAGAAGAGAATACTTGCACTACGTTTCTAAATACAACAGATACGAAAAAAGACACAAAAACGTCCCAGTCCACGTTTCCCCAGCTTTCAGAGTCCAAGTTGGTGACATCGTTACTGTCGGTCAATGTAGACCAATCTCCAAAACTGTTAGATTCAACGTTTTGAAAGTTGCTGCTGCCACTGGTAAAGTCAACAAAAAATTTGCTAAATTTTAAACAAAAAGGAAATCAAATGAAAAATCATCATTAAATATTTTTTTATAATGTTCATACTCTAATTTTCTTTATCTTTAACAAAATAACAAATCCACAATTCAAAAAAAAACAGAACACGTCACATTAAAGAATTCTTTGAAAACTGTGAAAAATGAAACTTCGAGGATCTTTATATATTTTATATAGCTCTATGTTGTTTGTTTGTTTTTGCAAAATATAAGATTCACATGTTCTTCGTGCCTACCTTCTTTGTCATCCTTTAGTTTAAGTAGTTTCTTGTCTGCTCATCGTGTAAGTTACGAACGTCTGTGTTAAGACATACAGTTTTTAGTATCCAGAGAGACAAGAAGTAAACAAGTAATAACATAAATTTAGTAATGAAAAGTTTTAATTATTTATTTAATTATTTATTTTTTTGTAATAAAAATCTAGATATACATATAGTCCATAAAACAGTGGTGGTTAGAAAACTCCACTAACACACACACACACACGCACACAAGATGCTCATACAGATTTGACAAATTGTTCCATTTTATCAACAGCGTCAGACCACTTGGTAACATCAGAACCAATCTTGGATCTTTCTTTCAACTCGTCGTAAATCCCTTTCAAAACAGCAGCGTTAGGAGGATTCAAAAGTTTTTCTTTGACCAATCTCAATTCTTCGTCGTGATTCTTGTAGGCCAGGTACTCGATTTTGTCTTTGGTTTCCTTGTCCTCATCAACATCTTCGTCCTTGTGCTTTATTCTGATATCATCCTTGGTGATATCCTTGCTATCTATTTTAGCTTCTTCTTTGACACTGTCCTTCTTATTTTTTTTACTGTCTGATTTCTTAGCCTTTGAGCTTGTGGCAGTGGTTGTGGTGGTGTGTTCAAAAGCTTTCGAGGCTTCTAGACCAGCAGCAACAACGCCGTTGTTTATGTAGTCTCTGTAGATCTTGAACCAATTCAAGTCTTCTTCATGGGTAACACCTCCTTCTTGTTGTTTTTTGATAGTAGCAAAAAATTCAAGCAAATCTGGTCTAGTACTTTTATCAAACCAAACTTTTACTAGTTTTTTCAAAGAATTCTTCCACTTGTATCTGATTTGAATTCTTGATCTGGCACCGTGCATGACTTCACTGATGACTGTCCAATTGACAACTTCTTTCAAGTTGGTACTGTTGATAACAGTGGATTGTTTGTTACCCAAAACAGTATCTTTACCCAGACTGGCCAAAGCAGCAACAGCAGCAACGTTAGTCATTTCTTCTGAATCAACAGAAGCAGATTCATCAGCATTAAGTTTCCCAGCTAAAGCTTCTTTACTCAGATAGTAGTTGTAACCATCTTGAATGACAGAATTGACAATCTTGATCAATTGCAACTCTTCACCACTGGTCCATTTGGCAGTGTTTTTGTTAGACCCACATTTCAAGTAGTTTCTCCATCTATCTCTACAATCTTCAGGCATTCTACCTAGCAGTTGCCCGATATGAGACCATTGACCCTCTTTTTCCAAACACAAGTCTTTCAAAGCACTGTCTTCCTCTGGAGTCCATTTACCTCTTTGATCAAAAATATGGTATCTTCTTCTGACGTGCTTGTACAAGGAAGATCTACTTCTGTCAGGAAACAAATCACACAATGGTCTCCAAAAATTGTCTTTTTTACCCTTGTTGGACCAAATCATTTCACAGAAATCTCTTCTTTTGAAATTTTTACTAGCACAGTATTGATTGATATTGTCATCAATGACTTCTTCCTCCTTTGGAGTGAAAGCCTTTGACTTGGTGTGATGGCTGTTAGTAGAGCCCTTTTCATCACTGTTTTTGGCAACTTTACCAGCTTTTTTTCTTTCACCAGCTTTACCCCTGGCACTAGCTTTACCATTTTCCGTAGCAGTAGCAGTAGCAGTTGTAGTAATAGTGTTAGTGCCATCTCCAGCAGTACCAATGACATCAGCAACTTTATCAGTACCAAAGTATTTTTGGGTAACATCAGGTAAATCTTTGGTCATTGCTTGAAGTCTGGCATTTGGTTTTTTAGCTGTTTTACCCTTCCCTTCTTCCTTTTCTTGTTCCTTATCCATATCTTCGTCTTCATCTTCATCTTCATCTTCATCTTCACCCTTTTGTTGCTGTTGTTCTTCTTCAGTGGTTTTCAAGTATTGGTTGATTTCCTTATCTTCATCTTCTTGGTCATCATCCAAACCAGCCAATTCCGGATCAACACCAGAGGTGTCTGGCTTTTCCGTATTCAGCTTTCTCTTTTTAGAACTAGATTCAGCGGCAGCAGCACTAGAGTCCTTGGATCTCTTTTCCTTCTTCTTGTGGGACTTGCCACTTTCACCACCCACAACAGGTTCGGCGGCAAGATCATCACCACCATTTTTTTTCTTTGGAGAAGAATGTTTTTTTTTAGATTCTTTGTCCTTACCCTTCCCCTTACTATGGCTACTACTACTACTACTATTACTATCTTTAGCTTTTTCAGGTTCACCATCATCAGCATGTTCATCCTTTTTGTCTTTACTTCCATGTTTTTTACCATGTTTTTTACTACTTTTTTTGGATTCTTTAGAAGAGGAACCAATGTTAGCAGTGCTTTCACGAACAGCTTTCAAAGCAGCAAATGCAACATCAGCAGCATTGGTGTGGGCAGTTGGTTTGCTAGAACCACTACCATTTCCAGTAGTAGTGGAAGATGAACTGTTGTTTTCTACTTCTTCACGCATGTATTGCAAAACAGAATCAGCAACATTGGCATCATCGACGTCCATTTGGTGATCAGACATATTGTATTGTTAGTTGTTAGTTTTGTGTTTTGTATGTTGTTTCTATTCTCCTTTCTTTATTATATCAATTGATCATCAATTACAAATCACGTCTTATTAAGATATATATTATATATATATTTATATAGCCAGGTAAGTAAACACTGTCTTTAATAAACAACAACAATCAACAATCAACAATCAACAATCAACAATCAAAAATCACCAAAAAACAAAATCCAAAAATAAAATTTTGAAATTAAATTAAATTAAATAACCCTCACTTCCCCCCTCTCTAACCCTCAACAAATGGAAAAAACGACAAAAAAATTTAAAATTTAAAATTTAAGCAAAAACACTCACCCACCACACACACACATTCTTTTCCCTTCTTTCTTTTTTTTTTTACTGCAATGTTTTCTGTGTCTTGTTTTGAGTTATTTTTTTTTTTTGTTTGTAATATATATGATAACCAGTTTACCCTGCATTTTCTGTTTGTTCTTTTTTTTATGCCAAGAATCCAGTGCAGAGACTCCTTCTAAAGAAAAAGAAATGTGCGGGTGTGTGTGTGTGCGTATTTTGTATACCTCCTCGAAAGTGTATATATTATACCCCTGAGACACCATATTAGAGAGAGTATTGAGAGTGCAATTAAAGGGGGGAACAAATAGGGGAGGGTAATCTAAAATTGCTGATTATTGATTTAATTACTTACTTACTTAGTTGTATTCATCTATTAGTCCATTGGTGGTGGCATGTTACAAGTATAAATCATTGTTGAAGTTTCATTGTAATTTGAGATGATAGATTTATAACTTGATGCAAAAGATGATTGAATAGTTGATGAAGATGATGATGAAGAAGAAGACATAGAACTATTTGGATTTGTATTAGTAGTAGTATTGGTCGTAGTGGTAGTTGTGGTTGTGGTTGTGGTAGTGGTAGTCGTTGCTCTCAATCTAATGTAGAATCTCTCTATGTTTGGTATAATCTCTTTCAAACATTCTAATGATTCAGATAGAATACTGTAGTTTTTATTTGACTCTTTAAATGATCTTTCCCCAGTCAATGTGTTTACAATAGATATCAATGATAAATGATAGCTATTGTAATTGTTCAACATTGATATAATGGTTTTCTCTAAATCATTCAAATATTTCGGTGGTAAGTTGATTGATAAAATTAATACATTCTTGATCTCATTCAATATTTGGTATAATGATTCAGAGGAAACAAATGTTTTATCTCCAACAACAACGGATTTCTTATGACTGGTTGTAATAGGAGACGAAGTATTAGTAGTAGTAGGAGAAGTAGGAGAAGTAGGAGTCACACTGTCCTCGCCGTAAAGGAGATCGCCATATTTGTACCAGTCTAGTGGATTAATGTCTCCACAGGAAACTATATTGTTGATTTCTTGTTGGAACCTGATAGGAACGATTCTCGGTTCCCATTTTTCCATATCGTAAATTTTGTTTAAATTTTTATTTAATCTTTGATTTAACAATTTCACATATTGCACAGATTGAGATGCAATAACTTCATTTAAATTTCTTGTTAGATTTTCTCCAGTTAACACTTCACATTGTTTAATGAAATTTTTCAAAATGTTGTGTAATTTTAAAAAAAATTCAATGGGTAAAAAATTATTAATATCTCTTCTAACAGTTATGATCTTGGCCATTCTCAATTGTACTATACGCACACTCTCATTGATCCCATTCCTTATATCCAACTGTACAAATATATTGTTACCACTATTACTATTAGAGGAAGAAGAAGAGTTTGACATCACCTCTTTCAAGCCCATGTCTAATAGAATTTTTTGTTGTTCGTATGATCTTTTGAATATCGTTACAGATTCACAAAACACTCTGTTTAACATTTGAATAAATTCCAAAGGAGTTTGGCTTCTGATTAATGTAGACAACTTTGTGTTGGAAACATTAGCAGTGGTAGCACCGGTAGTAGCACCGGTAGTAGTCGGAGTATCGTGTTCAGGAACTTGTGGGATTTCAGATTTCACCAAGACTTTCAATTTATGAATGATTTTTTCTTGATACAACTTGTAAGACTCAATCAATTCATCACAACTGTTCAATTCCTTGATCTTGGTATTCAAGAAATTTTCAGATTCTGTGTCTAATTTGAAGTTCCCCCATTTCGATTCGTTTTGTAAAATGTTCAATACTTCTTTAATATCATGTTTACTATTAAAATCATCCAAATCCTTTAATAAAAATTCAATGAATTGTAATGACAATTTACCCCCAATCTCAATTTTCAAATTCACCAACAAATCAACATACTCTTTCAATCCTTTGATTGTTTGGTATCGCTTTTTTTCTTGGAAATACTCGCCTTCTATCTTTTGAATCTCTTTCAAACACTCTGAATAGTCAACGTCTTCTCTATGATATCTTGATTTCAATGCATCAATCTCTTGGATCAAATTTTTAATTTCTACAAGTTGGTTGTTCAATCTGGTAATATTGTTCAGTTTGATCCTGTTTTTAATCTCTTCTGTCTTGTTGGAGATTTTATTTTTTTGTAAAACAGACAGTTCCATTTGTAACTCGTCCAAATTACCATTCATAGAAACAATGTCTTTCTTTATTGAGTCCAACTCTTGTAATACTGTGAAAAATTCCTCAGAACGCGAAGATATCTCACCAATCAACTCATCCTCTACTGTTTTCAAATAACCGGCCAACTGGGTTTTCAAATTGCCCAAAACACTCTCGTATTGGAGGAAATCAAAATCACAAATCTTGTTGAAAACTCTTTGGTTGTCCAACTTGAACACTTTCTCATGGAACACTGCTGGAATCTCATCAATGGATCCTCTCTGTTCTTCTCCGTTTTTCGTAAAGTCTAAATTTGAAAGAGACTTCCCACATGTGCTCTGCAACACAATGTACTGAGCAAACTCCTCTTTGATCAACGACACATACGCCTCAATGTCCCGCAGCCACTGTCTGTCTGCGTGGAACGCCTTGGCTGTCTTGTCGCTGGTCAACTTCACCGGCGGGATGTCCTCCACCGTAGGTCTCGGCAACCAGTTCTTCCGTCTCGTGTTCATCACAACCTCATACACACTGTTGTTCCCCAAAGGAGAGTACTCCAGCGAGCCGCTGTGGGGTGTCTGCCCAGTGTTTTTCAACTGCGTGTCGTTCCCGCCCCCATAGTTGTAGTTGCTGTAGTAGTCCAAAGACGGTCTCTGCGAGCTCATGAAGTCGAAACTCCTCCGAACAGAGTCAAAAGACGGTCTGGCACTGCCGCCGCTGCTGTGTTGTGCATGTTGAGGAGGCACTCTCAGAGAGCTCACATTGCCATGCTGCTGCTGTGATGGCGTCGCCAGGCCACTGGAAGACGCTAGCGAGACAATGGAGTTGGAGCTCGTGTTCAATGGGAGTAGGTCGTCGTTTAAAGAATCGCTAGCAGAAAATTGAGACTCGGAATGCCCCATCAATGGTGATGCTATTTCAGACTCTCCAACCATTATTCTATTAAAAACTGAACTTTGTTTGTATAATTTCTTTACATCTTTCTCTTTGCATCTGTCATTTACATCAAAGTATCACTTATAGATACTGTAAAATATCAAAACGATAATAAAAGGGAACACTGAGGTAGCACTAGAATTTTCTGGTAAGTGTTGTGCGAGAGACTTGTGTGTTGTTTTTTTTTTTTTGTTTTGGTTTTTTTTTTTTTTTTTTGCCTAAGGTCCATTCTGTAACGCCCAAGTAAAAGAAACACAACAAACAAACTTTCTACGATATTAACCTGTCTACGCTGAAATCTAACGGGTTTCGCAGATAAATTTAATCCTGGCGGAAACTAAACATCCTTACAAATGACACATCATTATCATAAAAATTAAAAGAATATATATATCTAGATGCAATACATAGTTGTGTGTGTGGATAGATATTAACACTAGTTCATTGTATATCATTCCGAATCACTGGAAGAATCATTTTGGAAAAAAACTTTGTTTGTTGGTTTTTTCCCAGAAGCAGAATATGAAACATGAACCGGATCTTCACTTATGGACGGCTTGGAGGTCTGTGGCAAATTATGGCTCCCGTTAATGAAAAATGCATTTTGAATAGACGCACTGCTTTGTTGAGTGTTCCCGTTCTGATCATCTTCAGAATCCGTGTCACCGTGGTCATCTGCATATAACGCAAAACTGTTTTTCTTTGGGGCAACCAAAACGTGTCTGTGAGAAGATCTCGACGATGGACGCTGAGGGTCTTGATGGTTCAAAGAGCTCAAAGAAGCCTGTGATCCAGACAGAAAATTTGGTCTCACCGGTGAGCTGTCCAAAAACGAAGAGTTCTGGTGTAATGATGGAGTATCATTCAAAGGTTTCCCTGTAATGAAGCTGGTGTTGTGAGCTCTCATTGCTGACAAACCAGCATTGGACAACCCCGTAGAAGATGGGATCCTGCCACTGCTCGTTCTCTTGATTGCAAATCCATCGTCCGAGTCGTCTGAGTCGTTACAATCATCTCCAACAACACTGCTTTCAGTGTCGCTCCCTCCTCTGTAACCCATGTTTGGACTGTTGGCATTCTGTATATTACTTGTTGCTGACACAAGTGGATTTTTCTTGTTGACAATGAAATCACCGTCAGAATCACTGTCATCGTCTGAGCCACCATTTTCAATGAACTGAGGCTCGTCGTCCGAGTCGTTGTCATTGACACTCATTAAAGACTGGTTATTGGACATAGTGCTTGTCGCATAAGACTTAGAGTGACCGGTGTTATCTGAAGCCGAAGTGGCAACAGTGCTGCCGTTGATCAAACTTTCATTGGTGTTCGCAGAGTCCTTGGAGTAAAGACTAGGGCTTTGAAACTGTTGTGGCACGTCCACAATATCGCAGTTGGCGTTACTGTTCAAAATGTACGATGAAGTATCGCCGGTGTAAACAGAGTTGTAGTCGTAGTTGGTGTACTCCTTGGATTCGCTTCTGGAAGTGTTCATTGGACGTGTGGCCTGCTGACCATAATGTTGTGTATATTCGTCACCTCCGTAGTGGCCCTCAGAATCAACTTCCATGTAGCTAGATTGGTCACCTCTTTTCTTGTAGAAATTCAACTCATCATCAGACCCATAGTTCAACGATGTAGCAGGTAGCAATCTGATCGACGAAGGAATAGGTCTCAGTTCCCCTGTTTTCAAAGACTTCGAGTAGGTCATAGAGCCGTTGTCAACCCCATTTTTGCTTTTGTAAGAGCCGCTGCTAGAAAAAGAAAAATGATGTGAGTTAGGAAGGGATGGTCTAGGTGTGTTTCTCACGCTGCTTATGAAAAGACCCCCATTTTTTTCTGGGTTCCCCTCATCATCTTCGTAATCACCTTTATCTTCATCACTGTCATCTTCATCATGTACGTTAGCGTGACGTGGGTATGAAGTGTATGCATTTTTGTATTCCTTCTTTGAGCCTGGCGGAGCCAAGTCTTCTTCGTTCTGGTCGGTTAGGTTTGGATCATGGTAGTAATCCTCATCGTCATCTGTTTCTGAATCATAGTCGTACTCGTCGCTATCTTCATCGTCTGATGAGTTAAAGAAATGCTGGTTTTTCCTGTTTCTGATTCTTCTTGATCTTCTACTGTTGTATGAATGTGAGTAGTAATCTTCGTGGGGAACAACCTCACGTTGCTCAACTCTATCGTTGAAATGAATGTGGCGTTCCACCGGTGTAGGAATGCGTAGAACTGGAGATGACCCAGGAACTGGAGCTTGAATTTTAAAATTGTTCGAAGTGTGTCTGGCCACTAATCCTGGACGTGCTGCACTTGAAACATTGGGGAAATAAGATGGCTCAGATGTTTCCCTTTCTTGTTGGGACAGAGGCCTTCCCGTGGTCAAAATGTGCATCAGTTCTTTTGGAGATTGTGGTGGTGGAGTGTGACTTATAGAAGTGTGAGCATTGGTAGCAGACCGGGCCGATAAAATATTATTTAATTTCAAGTCCAGTGCTGGATCCTGGATCGCAGTTTCTTGGTTCAAGATGTTGCCGTCACTGCCATTCCCCTGGTTCGCTAATGGCTGTGCACTGTTCATACTAGCAGAAAGAGAGTTTGAAGAGTTTGTTTTTGAACGATATTGAGCATTCACTTGAGCGGCCAAAGCATTGTAGTCCTCGTGATCAAACTGCATGGCTGAGTTCTTGTGCATGGATGCAGACGTAGGGGTAGTGCAATTTGTGTTTCTGTTGTAACTTTTGCCACCGTATCCTCTGTTTCTGTGTTTGTTGTTTTTCAAGTACTGTTGTCTAACTTGGTCCAGTCTCCATTGAGCGTTTTCTTCAATAATTTCTGTAACGGTTCTTTTCTTCAAAATTGGTTTCAAAGTTGGCGAATCGCCGCTGCTTGACACCTGGCTATCAAAATAAGAATTGGAGCCTGTAGCAGAGCTTGAAAAGCTTCCTTCAAATCCAACCGTATTAGTGATAGTATCATTGTTGTCGCTGACACCATGATTTTCTGTATTATTGACCTGATAGTCACTCAATGTAGTTGGGAGAGGAGTAGCAGAGTTGCTTAACGAAGTGATATGTTCTTGGGGTCCATCATTGATGGTGTCGTACTCGTCCATGTTTCTAGTACCAGGGACAATTGGCCCGTATAGCCAAGTATCGTCGCTTTCTTTACTCCAGTTGACCACTGCTGGCGAAACTGTTTTCAAGTTGTTTCTTGCCTTTGCCCATGTTCTCCAACTAGCGTTTTCCAATCTTGAAGCATTGACTCTGGCCATCGTTGCGTCGTAGTCCTCCTCGGCTTCCTCATTTTCTACTTCATGAGAAGGGATAATATTTTGGTTCATTCCGTTTGTTTTACCGTTGTTTACATTCTCAAACACTTGTCCGCCCGTGTACTGCTGATTATTACTACTGTGGAAAACCCCTCCATTTCTGTTGTCATCATCAGTTATCATTTCGCTATTATTATCATTAATATTATCATTAATATTATCATTAATATTATCGTTACTATTATCGTTACTATTATTATTCTTGTTGTCATTATTACTGCTAAAATCATTCCAGTATCTGTTATCATTATTTGTACTATTATTAAAAGGAGAGTGTGTAGTACTACCCTTATAATCATCTATGTTGTCAGTTGTGTTACTGTTACCAGCACTACTGTTGTTACTATTTTTTTTCAAATTATTCAAATTACTTTTTTTTTTATTGAAAACAATATATTTCCAAGATTTGGAAATATCAGATTCATCCCATTTGTGTGAAAAATAATCAACATGCCCAGACACTTCTGGAATAGCATCACAATCATCATGTGGAGTCAAATATGAGTTTGGGTCTGCCATAGGAGGAGTACTATAATTTCTGTCTGGAGTGTTTGTGCCATTACTGTTTGAGCCACTGTTGGGAGAGCTGTGGAAGTTACTGTTACTCAAACTTCTACTGTTGTATCTGTACCGAGAAGAAGACAACCCTGAAGAATAAGAAGACGCGCCAATCTGTCTACCCTTGTTGTTGGTAGTATTGATGGTTTCCACCAATTTTTTCTCCAGTTCCACAGCAGAAACACCTTGATTATTTTGATATGCTATGTTTGAACTACTCTGCGCTTTACTCTGCAGACCACTTGACACAGTAGAAGTATCATTGCTGTCCATAGCATCTGAAGAAGACGAGGGGGAAGACATATTCTTAGTTATTAGAAAGTCATCCAAAACACCCATGCTTCTTGTTCTTTTCAAATTGAATGTATTTTTCTTGAAATCACTGTCATCGTTCGCCATGACAGCCATCGACACAGACGGACCTAGGTCTTCGTCGTTTGCACTGTACGGCATAGCCCTGTCATTTCTACTGTTACCTTGTCCCTGTTGTCCTTGTTGGAAATATGATGCTAAATTAGACGACATGTAAATCTTGCTATGCTCTATATAAGTTCAATTACTATACTTTTTTGTCTTTATCTTCAAACCTAAAACTGTAAAAACTGTGAAAACTGTGAAAAC
The DNA here is from genome assembly GCA_030573535.1 of Hanseniaspora occidentalis var. citrica. Taxonomy (NCBI): domain Eukaryota; kingdom Fungi; phylum Ascomycota; class Saccharomycetes; order Saccharomycodales; family Saccharomycodaceae; genus Hanseniaspora; species Hanseniaspora occidentalis. The sequence goes on from JAJMDI010000147.1 coordinate 21,622, forward strand.
TATGAAATGAAAACTATGAAAACCCGATAAACGCTATTGTATCTCTTTTAATCTTACACAACTGTAGTTCTGTGAGTAGGTGTGTGTGTGTGTGTGTGTGTGTGTGTATCTAGTTAATATATAATCCCAACTCTTATATTTTTTACTCTCTTAAATATATCTTTCTATACCAGATACCTGTAAAGACACTACTAAATTTATATTTCTATTTTTTTTGTCTACTTTAAACATACACATCTAATCCCTACAAATGTACAATTTACACTATATTTATAGATTAAAATAAAGAGTATTTGAAATCTACAATCAACATTGATAATATAAAGAGTTAATCATTGTATCAACATCAATCATGTGTGTATCATCAAACACTAAATTTAACTTTTTCTTCTTCTTCTTCTTCTTCTTCTTCCTTATTACAACAATCGTTAC
>JAJMDI010000147.1:22153-34124 GCA_030573535.1 Hanseniaspora occidentalis var. citrica
TTTTTTTTTTTTTTTTTTTTTTTGGTTCTTGTTTTTCTTGGTTATTACTTTGATTGATCCCCCTTCTCTCCTTCCCTCTCCCCCTTCTTAAACTCCAGTTTATGTCTTCGTATATGATGACAATATACTTAGTTTTTTACTATTTTTTTTGTACTAAACATACACACACACACACACACACACACACTAAAAGGAAATTTTATTCATTATTAAGGTAGAAAAGATGTCTATACAAGTGTTTTTTCTACAGGTTTTTCTTCTTTCTACTTTACGTTAATCATACCTTTGTTTCTCTTAAACTCAAAAAAATGAATAATTTATGCTTTTTTTTGTTTTTTGTTTTTTTTTTTTCATTTTTTTTCACTGTTTTCTTTCTTAGATTATGGAGCAGAAATGTATAATGGTTTGGTCATGTGCGTGTTTTTGTTTGTTTACGAGTATGGATAGTATATTAAGAGGTGGATCACTGTAGAACAAAAAGCAGTGGGGGAAGAAGAAGAAGAAGAAGAAGAAGAAGAAGAAGAAGAACAAGAACAAGAAGAAGGAGGAGGGAAAAAAAAAAGAGGGAAACCCCTCCTGGAAAGAGGAAGAGAAATATGTGTGTGTGTGTGTGTGTGTGTGTGTGTATTTGTTAGAGATGTTCTAGATAACAATGAGGGTAACATCTTGGTGTTCTTGGTGTAGGGACTGTTAGACGGGAGATGGATGTGCACAGATATTGGGAACGTTCCGTGATTTTCCTTCTCTTTTCCGGGTTCGTAGTACTAGTAGTATGACAGTTATATTCCATATACACACATTGTCTATACAGAGGTACGTATAGTCTTATATAAATATATATGTATATTTATTTGAGAAAGAGAGAAGAGGTGGCAAGGAGGGCTTCCTAGGAGTGGAACTTGGCGACGGTTTCGAAGAAGGACTCACCTTGGATGTTGGCGATTTCCAACTCGATGGCCAATGGGGATCTGCTGCCGTCTGGACCGGCAATGGTACCGGCACCCCATGGGGAGCCCCCCTTGACGCCGTGTTCGAAAGAGGTCAGTTGGGCAAAGCTCTTGGCGTAGCCCAACGGAACAAAGATCAACCCGTGGTGGACCAAGACGCTTAGCGAGTTCATGATGGTGCTTTCGTTCCCACCACCGGTCCCGGTGGAGACAAAGACACCGGCCAGTTTCCCGGCAAGGGCACCCTTGGCCCACAAGCCGCCGGTGGCGTCGAAGAAGGCTTTCAATTGCGCAGGCATGTTCCCGAACCTGGTAGGGATCCCGAACAAGAAGGCGTCGTACTCGACCAAGGTGTCGTTGGTGGCGATAGGGTAGTCGGCCTTGGGTGGGGCGTGCATCAACTCCAAGACGTTGGCAGGCAAGGTTTCTGGGACTTGGAAGATGGTGGCTTCCCCACCGGCTTTTTCAATACCGGCTTTTTCAGCCTCAGCCAACTTGGCAATGTGGCCGTACATGGAGTAGATGATAATAGCGACTTTAGGCATTTTTGTATGTGTGTGTGTGTGTGTGTGTATCTTTAAGATGGTGTTTTTTTTTCTACTTCTTCTTCCAATGTTAAGTGGAATTATACTTAGAACCCTGTGTTTATATACAACACTTCGAGTACGCTTACACATACCAATCTAATAACAAACAATTGTTAGACTATATCTTACTAATACCTTACGTGATTGAAACAATAGGTGTTTCTGCATTACAAATATATTATTTAACCTCAAAGCTCTTATAAATATACACATTCGTAAAGGGGAGAAAGGGGCACTCTCACATGTAGTCTTTTCTACCAAAAACAGTAGATCACTAAGGCTTACTCTTAGAAAAACATGCACCAACAACGTCAAGGTAACAAACTTAGTAATTTTTTAGTAATTTTGATTTATAATTAATAATACTTTTTTTTTTTTTTTTTTTTTTGGGTGGGGGAGTTTGTGCGGATGTATACTCATGGAACTGTTAAATCACGCAGAGGGTAGATGAAGTTGAGTTTTTTTTTTTTACTTTCATGTATATATATATTGTTGATCATGTGACTGTACATAGAAGTATAAACGTTTTACAAGGAGACTAGTGGTTTTGATGATTTGACTGGTTGTAGGTTAGAAGAAGAGGTAGTAGGGGCCACGCTTCTTAAAATCTTGAACAAAGAGCCGTCTTTGTTTGGTTCTCCTCCTTTGACACGGAAATCAGTAGAGGCAGTGGTGACAATCAAATCATTGGCGGTAGGACCAAGACAGCAGCAAGAAATACGGGATGCGTCTGGAAGAATGTACTCTGTTGTCAATTCACCAGTGGACATGGAGTACTCTTGTACCTTGGATGCAGACCACACAGCAGTAATGAATCTGTCATTTTTTTGATTATCAGGGGAGGAAAAAATCACAGACCCGTCCGGTTGAGGACGCTCAAACTCCTTGTTGTTGTCTTTCAAGTCGACGAATTGGGAAATGTGTCTGTCGTTGTTTTCTCTCCAGTTGGACAAGTTGACACCGTTGGAGATTTTCAAAATCTGCATGTTTAAAGAGTCGGTTAGGTACACGTCAGAATGGTAGAAATTGATAGAGTTGGGAATGGCTATTCTCTCGAAACAGCACTCGATACCAAACGCGTGCGGGTCAATTCTGCACACAAACCCATCCAGAATGTACTCCTTGATATGGAAATCCTTCATGACTCCCAAATATATGGCACCTGTTTCAGGGCATACATTCCCATCGTTACTTCTCAAACTCTCCCAGTCTCTTCCCTTGCTGATCCCCGTTGTGCTGTCATAAGCAAAGTTCTTGATGTCTCTGTACAAGACTTTGTAATACCATTTGCCAGTCTCAAAATTAGCCACCCCTAACCCATACTTCCCACCAAACAATACAATGTGTTCATTGTTAGACGTGGGAAAAACAACACCAATACTTTCCGGGTGTGGAGAGTCGTGGAATGGATGTTTTGGTGGTAAAGAAGATCCTTTCGGAGGCTCATAATTCTCTTTGGTAGCTTTAAAAGTAGTCACTTCAGTAGATCCAATTACATTGCTGTAAATGGAAGCTTTGAAAATATCAACCCAGTAGTAACGATTGTACTCCTTAATGTAGGTAATACCCTCACTTAATCTTGCATCTGGAAGGGAAAATACAGGTTGGATGTTTGTGTTGTTGTTGTTGAAAGACATTGTATCTATTTGTCCTTGGGTTCTTGTGTTTTGTGCTTGGTGCTTTCTTTTTGTTATGTCAAATTTTTTAAATAAAGTTTAAAAAACAAATAATTTATAAAAAAATATAATGTAACACTTGTGTTTATATACTTTTGATATTTATTAGATTTTTTTGAGTACTCACAACAAACATGTTTATTATACAAATCTTAAATAATTTGGACCCTTGAAAAACGTATAAGCGGATAAACTGCAGTTAAAAAAAGTTAGTAAGCGGAGAAATAAAAAAAAAAACCATGCGGGAAAAAAAGTTTAGATCTTTAAGGGATAGTCATTCATTTTTGGTATTTTTATAGACAAGGGAATGATAGGATTTGAAAAAAATAGTCTTTTTTTAATATGTACTTCAGTTAAAATATACAAGTATAAAGTAAAATTGTCATAAATTTTCATTATTTGTAAAGTCATCATCATCATCATCATGATAGAAAAAAGTCAGACCAGAAAACCAATTATGAGAGAATCACAAAGTAATTAATGATTTTGAAGAATTGGCAGTAAGGGTGGATGCACCGTCCCTGGCGATTCTGAACAAAGAACCGTCTTTGTTCGGCTCACCCCCTTTCACATCTATTTCTAATGATGCAGTGGTGGCAATCAAGTCACTAAAAGTTGGTCCAACACAACAACAAGAGACACGAGATGCATCTGGGATGATGTGTTCTTTTGTTAGCTCACCAGTAGTCATAGAGTATTCTTGCACTTTGGAGGTAGACCACACAGCAGTGATAAATCTGTCTTTGTCTTGATGACCAGTGGCTAAAATCACAGAACCATCAGGTTCAGGACTCTCAAAATCCTTATTGTTGGTCTTAATATCAATGAATTTGGTGATGTGTTTGTCACTGTCTTCTCTCCAGTTTTTCAATTCACCCCCGTTGGTTATCTTCAAAATTTGGAAACCCAAAGAGTCGGTCAAGTAAACATCTGAGTTGTAAAAATTGATTGAGTTTGGAATTCTGATACCCTCATAGCAGCACTCAATATCAAAGGAACGAGGATCAATTCTACAAACAAACCCTTCTAATGTGCAATCACCAACATGGAAATCATTCATCACACCAACGTAAATGGTTCCTGTTTTCGGACAAACATTCCCATCGTTACTTCTCAAACGTTCCCAATCCCTTTCTTTACCAAGACTTGAGGTACTATCATTGGTGAAGTTCTTGATGTCTTTATACAAAACTTTGTAATACCATTTGCCAGTCTCAAAATTAGCAACCCCTAAACCATACTTCCCACCAAACAATACAATGTATTCATTGTTAGAAGTAGGAAAAACAACACCAATTCTTTCAGGGTGTGGAGAGTCGTGGAATGGATGTTTTGGTGGTAAAGAAGATCCTTTCGGAGGCTCATAATTCTCTTTGGTAGCTTTAAAAGTAGTCACTTCAGTAGATCCAATTACATTGCTGTAAATGGAAGCTTTGAAAATATCAACCCAGTAGTAACGGTTATACTCCTTAATGTATGTGATACCCTCACTTAATCTTGCATCTGGAAGAGAAAATAGAGGTTTGACATCTGTATGTGTATTAGTATTAGACATTTTTATTGAAGCACTTGATATTTTTCAATCTTCGTGGTTTTCTTTTGTTTATAGTTGTAAGAGTTTTTTATTTTGCAAAAATTCTAAATAAAACAAGCCTGAAACCATTCAAAAATAATAAATAGAGGGTTTATATAGTTTAAGGATTTTGAACAACATACTTTCTGACCTCCATATTCTATTTTTAAATAGTTGAGAATAATAATAATAATAATTTCCGAACATCCATACCATTTTTGTTTAGGTAATCAATATCTAAAAAAATCTTAACCCCTTTTAAGTTTCAATTGTTGAGTATTCAAAAAATTAAAACAAATGAAAAAAAAATTAAAAAATAGGTCGTACCCGGATTCGAACCGGGGTTGGTCGGATCAAAACCGACAGTGATAACCACTACACTATACAACCTTAATAATTGTACATTTTTAAAAACTCAGTGCTTCAATATATTGTATAAATTTTGACCCTTGCTATTAACAATATAAACCCCAAAGTAGCAAATTTATAACCTGAGTGAGTGTAAACGAGCTTTTACATTCTATATAACTAATATTTTTTTAAACCAAAGAAAAATTCCTAAAAATTATAAGCATTTATATTCAAAGATGACCCATCTAGCAGTTTCCGTATCAACGATGACCACAAAATTTACCAATCATTAAGCTTGACCAACAGATCGACTAATCTTTCTAAGAAAAAATTCTAATTCAATTTTGCTTCTAAAATATCCGAAATCGAGATCCCGTGTTTCTTTTGTGAAACATTGTGATGTAAAAATACAGGTAAAACTTGAAATCTATGGGTATTACACGCTTTGACTTTAAGAGACCAAATGTACGGATGATAATGAGCCTCGCCTCATAGCTCCATTCTCAGTTCAAAATCAAATGTCAACAATTCGTTTCTTATAAAGCATAACTCCCTAAGTCTTAACTGTTTTTTGTAGATATCACAGAGCAATTTCATGTTCTGTAGTTCCAAATTGGATATATCTTCATTTAACTTTCTGAAGGTTGTCTGTATCTCAATACTATTTTGAAAACGGATTGAGCTTACGTCGTGTTTTTTTTCTTGAATTTGAGTGTTGACACGTTCGTACTCCCGTTTTTCATTATCTAACACATGTTCACTATTATTGATCTCGTCCTGTAACTGATTCAAGTTGGATACACCAAAAGTAATATATTCACTAGACATCACTCCATCGTTAAAAAATTTTCTATCCTGATATACTATGGTATGTGTGTCTTTATTAATTGCAATAATTCCGGTTTTCTCTAACTCATCGATATATAATGAATCGGGGTGTCGTAAGATATTAGCCAGTTTGTTAATTTCAGTGATTAGCGAACTGTGATGTTGTAAAATTAGTGGCTGATATGATGAAATATTTGGTTGAAAAAGTGTTTGTTTAGTGTGACGAAACATTTCTGTCTAATATATTAATTGGGAAACTCGGGTATGTTAATTTGCTGATAAATCACCAGGTCTGGCCGTGTTCTTGCTTTTTTTTGTTGTTAGTTTTTTTAACTGGGTAATACACACAACTGGCACACTACCTATAGACTTGAACGTTTATATTTGATAAGATTGTTTTAATAGTTGCCAGTACATATCCTTTTCAGGGACTCGATCTTCTTTGAAATATTCAACAAGTCGCATGGCTCTCTATAGATTTTTAATTTTTAAACAGAACAAAAAAAAAAAGACTCCATATGTTTTCACCTGGGCCGTTATTGGCTGAGAAGATGAGGTGAGACTTTTTTTTCTTTTTGGCAATGTTGCGTTCTTCATCTCAGGAACATTTTCAGAAATAGATATTTTAATTGGTAAAACGCGAGTTAAAAATATACAAATATGAATACTTATATATAGATACTATTAGTTAAACTCGTCCAAGCCTTTCATATAGCCTTGATTGTATTCCCATAAACTTTTATGATTAGTCGAAATATTTTCTTTTTGACAGTATTGCGATTGTCTCATTCTGACCCAATAATTGATTCTTCCAATCTTACTGCCATTGAAATTGTGAAACTGTTGGATGTCTTGAATACTCTGTTGTAACCCATCTTTATATCTAAAGTGTTCATAATCTTTTGAAGGAAACTGACTCCAATAGTTTTGGTGTTCATTGTAAAACTTATCCACCAAAGATTCATCTATTGATTTGATATTTTTATCGGCTCCAAAAATAGAGCCTCTTTCCATCATTGGTTTTAATCCCCACTCACCACCATCGCCATACTCAAATTTATAGGTCCAAAAAAACCAACCATTGATATTTTTACTTTTGTTAAAGCATTCTAGTTGTTTCAATCCATAATTCTTGACCCATTCTTCTCTGTTCACGTTAGATAAAGACCAGCTAGAGCCGTCTAAAACACAAGAAAACTCACCGACTATGAAATCATTGGTACACTCAGTGTCAAAAGGTTTATAATTGCTGACAAGTTGAGGAACGGATGTGTTTTTATCCGTATCTGAAAAACATCTGTAGCAATGAGTGTCAATAATAATATCATTTTGAAGGCCCTCATTAGTAACCCAACCATCCCACTGTTTGCTCCACCATCCATCGCTGATAATAATTGGCCAACTTACTTTAGATTGTGTAGTTCTTAATTTTTTCAAGCAGTCTTTGTAGTAAGTAGCAATTTTCTTAAATTTCTTAGGGTCGTCATCCTTAGACACAAATTCATTTTCGTTAATCACTTGCAACCCAATAATATTGTCAAAATTTTCAAATGTGTTCACTATCACTGGCAAGCAATTATTGACAATATAAGACTCATGTTTTTCAAAATGCTTCCCAAAAAAACCGCCATCATTGTTGTCCTTTTCTTCACCATTATGGGCTTGGCCATTAGCTGATCCAGGTAATCCATGAATATCAATGACACAACCAATTCCATACTCTTGCAATTTTTCAACTACTTGCTTTAATTTAGCTAAAGGATCATATTCTCTATAAACTTCTCTTACTTGTTCAAATTTAGTTCCTTTCAAGTTATAATTCTCGCTTCCTCCACTCACATGCCAATATCCGACAGGAATTCTTACGGAATCGATTCCATGTTCTTTTAGCCATTTGAACTCATCCTCCCCTTGTAAATAATTTTGAAAATGTGAAGCCAACAAATTTGCAGTTTCTTGTACTCCTCTTTTAGACACAATTTCTTTAATCGAGTTTAACTCGTACTCGGTACCATTTGTTTCTTCAGGGAATAACGAAGGAGCTAACCATTTTTCCAATAAAAATAGACCCCCAAAGTTCACTCCATGAAATTGACGTGTTTGATAAATCAAATTTTTAGATAGTTGAGAGTCTAATGAAGATGGGAACAAATTGGATTTATGTTCTGAAAAAGCTTGTTTAAGTTTATCGAACATTGTACGAAATGTTACTGGTTTGCCTGTGTGTGTGTTTTTATTTTCAAGTTAAAAGCTTAATATACAAATATCTGAATACTCATATTTATAAGACTTCCCAACAATAAAAAATGTATAACATTTAAAAAATTTTAATATAAAAGCAGTTGAAGTATCATAAAATATTGAAACATCTGATTGTTCATATCGTCAATGCTTTTTATTTGTCATAAAGTCTTGTATTTTTTTTTTTTTTTAAGGGGAATCGGGTACTCTAATTTTTCCCTCATATTCATTGCAGACAATGTTTAAAAAAGTCCTTGTTGATTGGCATCGACTTTTATTGGTCGTTCAATCTAATTTTGTATGATCACAAAACGACTGTTTTACTTCTAATTGTAAAATAATATCCTCTGATTAAGAATCATGAGCAAGACCTGCTTTAAATAGCCAATTTTCAATTATCAATTTTTGTTTATTTTTTTAAAGCAAGTATTTATTTGGAGGTCAAAAGACTTTGTTGTTTCGGATTTAAAAAATTTAAAAAAAAAATAAACAAACTTTCAAAAATTTGACTCTGAGTTAAAATCAACATTTTTTGATGAGAATGAACCAAAAAGTAAAGCTAGCTTTATCAAAAATCGATTGCTAACGAGTTCTGCTTTAAAGAGTTGGTAATATCCAATAACCAACAAATGATTAAATAGTAAAAAAAAACTAAAAAAATAATGAAGGATGCGAGGTTCGAACTCGCGCGGACACTGTCCAACAGATCTTAAGTCTGCCGCCTTAGACCACTCGGCCAACCCTCCGTAAAAGTTTAAACTATTTTAAACGTGTGTTCCATATAAAGAACGATTGCCTCATAAAAATTAAGCGAAAACCAGTATTTTGTAAAAAAAAAGCACAGTTTGTTTTTATCGTATCAAAAGTACAGGATGGGTATGTCAAATGCATTACCAAGCGTCTGATATATGATAACAGTAAAATATAAAACAATCACTAAAAAGAACTAAATTACCAAAGACAGGCGTTTCAGATAAATTGAATTAGGGTGTTACATACTATGTTTAATAATAGACCTGCATTTTTAGATCAAGCTGCACCAAAGGGATATGTTGCTGGTATTGGGAGAGGTGCTGTTGGGTTTGATAGAAAAGCTACAACATCGGATATAAATAGATTACCCAAAAGATTGCAAAATGAACAATTGATTAATCGAAAAAATGGAGTTGATGTTTTTCAAGACTTGGAGGATGAACTTGAGGAAAAAGCTTTTAATGATATTGACAAAAAAATGAGTTCTAGGACAAGTAATAAAAACAAGGATATAAAAGATAGTAAAAATGAAAGTTCACTTTATTCGGTTTCAGGTGAGTTTTTAGACTTGAAGAAAAATTTATCAGCAGTAAGTGAAAACGAATGGTTAAATTTACCGGATGCAGTAGATCTCACAAGAAGAAACAAGAGAGTTAGAACTGAGATTGCAGCCTCATCTAGAATCGGCTATGCAGTTTCATCAGGCTCAAAATTGACCCAGATTAGTAATGAAAAAGAAAATATTTTGGGAAAGTCCATTGATAATACATTAAAATATAGTGTGCACGACAAGAGCTCAAATATATCAAATACTCAACAACAAACATTGAAATTGTTAGATTCTACAGATTTTCGGGCTGAAAGTGAGATTGATAAAACAAGAAAAATGTTACAGTCTTATATTAAATCAGATAACAAGAATCCGAGTGGATGGATTGCATTGTGTAGACTAGAAGAGTCTTGTAAGAAGTTCAAAACAGCTAAAAAAATTATTCAACAAGGCTGTGAACATATTCTACACAATGAGGATATTTGGTTGGAAAATGTAAGATTATACGAAGCAACCGATATCGAAAAATGTAAGCTACTGGTGAAACAAGGCTTGAAATTTAATTTCAAGAGCGAAAAACTTTGGCTAAAAGCTATCGAGTTGGAACAAGAAAAAACAAATAAATTCAAAATTATTCAGAAAGGATTGCAAAAGACTCCAGAATTGGAGCAGTTGTGGAAGCTTGCCGTGCAATTAGAGGATGATAGCAATGAGGCAATGAAAGTACTAGAAAAAGCTTTAGAATTTGTTTCTCAAAGTATTGATTTATGGATTGCATATTATAAATTATCCTGTAGCTGCAAAAACCTAACATATTTAGAGAAAAAACAAATTTTAGCAAAAATTTTGAAAAATGGACCCTCCGTAAAGAGAATATGGGTTTTAGCTTGCCAGTTAGAAGAAGATCATTATAGAATGTCAGTTGATTTTGAGACTGATGGTTTATCAAACAGAGAAGAAAAGGTGAATTTATTGAGGCAAATTTTAGACAAAAACGAATTTAAAGGAACTTCAGTAGAAGAGTGGGTCAAAGAGGCCGAGGTATGTGATACCCAATTAAAATATTCCTTAACTACTTCAGCAATTATTGATTTGTATTTGGATTTGAAAGGATTAAAATCTTCAAGTAAAGTCAATTTGTCCATTCTGGGGAACTTTCAAAATTTTAATACTAAAAATTTAATATTTCAGCACTTTTTATCCATGCAGAAAAATTTGTCATTATGGTTTCAGTATTATGAATTTGGGAAAATTAATGATCAGCTTGTACTAATTTTTGATTATTGGAAACGCTATATTATCAATATAGACAACTCTTTAGGATTTGTTAACTGTGTGTTGTTGTATTGTAAATTTGATTGGAGACACGAAGGAATACAAAATTCATGTGAAATTATCAACAACATAATTAACTCAACAAAAGTGACTAAATTGTCAGACACTGATTATGAAAAACTTATTTTAGCATTGATCAAGATATATTTATCTGAATCTATGTTTACAGATGCTGGTAAATTGTACCTGAGATTATTGTCTTACGATTCAAGTAGATCTTTATCTTCAAGATTTGCCTATAAATATATTGATTTCATGAGAATTACTGACGTTAAGCCCGCTGTGATACTCGAACAGATTGATAAGTTTATTACGAGTAAAAAGATCTACCAAAAGGAAATTAAATTGTACTTTCAAAAATTGCAAATGCTATTAGAAAATACCGATCTGAACCATAATTTCAAGCTTGCAGTTCAAGAATTTAAACGAAAATTTCCATTTTCTATTGATATGTGGTTTTTTGAATTGAAAGCTGAAAAAAGCAACTATATGAGTTCGAAAATCATTTTGGATAAGGCCATCGCATATTTTGAGAAGATGCCTGAGTCTCAAAAAGTAAAGAATAATATCAGAATTGAGAAACTATACATTGAAAAGGCCAATTTGGAAGTAAATTATAAAAATGATAGGAACGAAGCAAAAATCATTATTGACCAGGCATTGCGCAAATATCAGAAGTCGGAATTATTATACTCTTATTTGATTAAATTGGTCGCAGATGCTTTAAACCAACAGGATTTAAAAACTTTATTTTCGAGATCCTTACAACAAACAGATAATCATGCATTGGTTTTACTAAGCATTGGTTTATCATTTAGGGACAACAAAGAGAAATCGCTTCAATGGGTGAATGCATCGCTGCAAAGGGACAATAAAGTTGGAGACACGTGGTGTTGGTTGTACAGGCTAGAATCACCTGAAAAAAGAACCAAAATTTTAGACAAAGTTATAGAAGTGGACCCTAATAAGGGCGAACTATGGTTGAAACATACCAAACAAGATATTAAAAACAAGTATTTGTCAGCAGATAAGAAATTGTTGTTGATAGTAAATACATTACCTTTGGTATGATATTTATTTTAAAAAATCGGAAAGTGCTGATTTCATTGGAAAGAGAATATTTTTGCTTT
>JAJMDI010000147.1:34224-48742 GCA_030573535.1 Hanseniaspora occidentalis var. citrica
TATGACTAATTGAGTCTTTACAGGTAACAATTGTATAGGAATTGTAACACTTATTCTTACGTTCTGATGCTACATTAATTAGTTCAAATCCAATGGAATGTACTTTTCTTTTCAAATTTGGTTATTAGTGCAGTCTTTTAAATAATGACGTATTTACACACAAAGTATCAATACCAACTCACGTAGGACATCACCGTTATAACAAAGTTAAGAAAACCTACAAGGAAAAGAGCAACTATATTGAAAACCACCATTTACCCTATTATTTCATAATATAATAATAAAATCTCATAATAGTAGGAATTTTTATTTTCTAGAGTGGTTACAGTGGAACAAACACAAAGCGTCATACATATATCAATATTTAGCCTGATATTATACACTTGTTTTTAACATCATTTATAAATCATTTTTTTCAGAATGTCAGGGTCATACAATGTGCAACCTGAAGGTTCTTCGTCAAAAAATATTAACAATGCATCAGAGCAACTGCCCGCCAAATCACCAACTCAAGGTGTCTCTAGTATTGGATTTTTAGCGTTTCCACCAAGTCACCACAGATACACTGATGACCAAGGAGAGAAGAAGGAAAACTCACATAATTTAAGTTTTGTAGACTCTCCAAAATTTTTGAACTCTCTAAGTCCTAGTTTGGTCAATAGTCCTCATAATGAAGGAACTTTTATACCTGGTTTAGGGCACAACAATATACAAGCAGCAACAAGTATGAATTTTTCAATGAATAATTTCAATTTAGATGCATCTTTACAAAAATCGCCTCCTCCAATGAGACCAACCTCTCCCCCACCATTGATGTTGGTCAATAATGGAATAGTACACACCGAGCTACCGTCTTTATCCAACATCTTGAACCCAGTTGGTACAACTAACAATACTACTATAACAACCTTAGGCAATGTTACAATTAATAAAGATCTTTCTGAGAAAAGCCAGATTACTGGAACAAATTTGGGATCGAATGACTCTTTAGCTTCGAACACACCGACAAACACACTTCTTCCAAAAAAGGGAACGAAGCTGGTGAAAGGTTCCTACTCAAGAAATGGTTGCCAGTCTTGTAAACAAAGAAGACAAAAGTGTTCTGAAGATAAACCAGTTTGTTGGAATTGTAAAAGATTAAATAGAGAATGTGTTTATATTCCAAATTTAAAAAACAAAAAAAGAGAAACAAAAAAGAAAACCGAATTGGAAACTGTAGAAGGTGGATCTTCTGGTAAAAGCATATCGCAGAATCCTAAAGCAAAAAAGGCAAAAGTTTCTAAGAAATCTAAAGACGAACAGGCATTACACAAAAATTATAATCAGATAGACAAGAATGAAATTAAGATAGAGGATTTGGTGAATTATGAGGAAAAAAATATATTTGAAAGTTTTGAGGATCTAGACTCAAGTGATGTTAATTTATTGTTACAGAATTTAAACGACATTGTTTCTATGAAATTGCATGATTCAAACATTACATTAGATGACTATGAAATTCCAGGATTGGAGTTTTTCAATCAAACAACAGCAAATGGGATGTCTCAAGCGGCAACATCGTTCAAATCCGAACGAGCTGTTGAAACTAAAGACTCTGAATTCTCACATCACGAGTTCATGCAACCGGTAACCACCGTCACACACGACTCGTTGAAAAAGTATATAGACCGCCCAAGCACTTCGTCAACTCCGTCACAAACAAGCAGACCTGGTACGTCTTTTCCTAAATCCAATGTTGTTTCTCCATTATCTGTCACCAATACTCGTTCTTCAGAGATTTCATCTTACACACCTGCCCATACTCCAAATGTTCCTGTTTCTGTTCTTGTGGACTCGCCTATCACTTTCAATACACCTGTAGATAGTTTTTCATTAGGTGGTAAGCACGATGAATACATGAAAGTGTTTTATTATGATTGTATGGATTCCATTGCACCATTTGCACAAAATCAAGTCAATCCATTAAGAGACACTCTTTTATCTTTTGCTAAACACGAACCATACTTATTATCAGCAATTTTAGCTGTGGGGGCTTCGATTTCATTTAGAAAATCACAATCTTTAGACGATGAAAAGTTATATTGTCAATACTTGACCCACTGTTTGAATCTATTGAGTGAACAATTCAAAGTCGAAAGCAATTTGTTGAACAAAATTGAGCCTGTTATTTTAACAGTTATCATGTTAGCCTGGGATTGTGTCTATACGATGAATTCTCAGTGGAGATCGCATTTGAAAGGTGTTACAAAGCTTTTCCAAAAAATTAATTCATCTTCATCAAAAGTTTTAAACTTGGCCAAATGTTGGTTCAAAGTCATTGAAACTTTTGCCAACATCAGTACCGTTCTAGGAGGTGCGTTACTGGAGGATGTAGATTTGGATGTTATATTTGATCCATATAACGAACCATACATAGACTCTTTGAAGTTTTTGAATGTCATTACTCAAATTAATGACTTCAATCTGCTTAGAGGACACAAGGAAGACTTTGATTTAGTAATCAAAGAAGTCATCAAAATGTTGAATTCTATCAGACACTCTGAAAAGAACTATTTTAACACTAGTGGGATTTTCAACAAAGATTTGGATTATCTTTTGTGGTCGCCAACAAAGAATGGGGTTGAATTGTCGTATTTCAAAATTCAAAAAATTTTAAGTGAAATCGATAGACAATTGGAGTGTGAATTTATTGATAAATCTGGTATAATCCCTGTTCAAAATCCAAGACATCCTACCAATAGTGGTATTTTAGACAATGCTATTGATTTGGTCAAATTACAATCTACCGGAGAAGTAATAGCCATCAGTTGGTATGACATTTCGCATCAAACACAAGTTTTATCATTTTTGCTTATTGTATTATTAAAGTTACTAGGGATTCCAAAGGAATCAATTATGGTGCAACAAGTTGTGGAAAGAATTACTGGGTTTTTCAAGTTTTTGGATAGTGAGAATCCTCCAAAAAATTTAAGAACTTGTTATTGTAATTTTGCGATTTTGATTGCTGGTTTGAATGCACAAGACGAGAAGACCAGAGATATCATTAGAAGATATTACGATGTGAACGGTGACAGATTCCAAAGATTAACCGAACATAATTTGAACAGATTGGAGAAAGTGTGGTACGGTGTGAAGACCACTGATGGGAAATACAACTTGGAAAACCAAGATGTCTTGACCTGGTGATTAGTCATTGAATTGTGCATTCCCTACATATATTTTTTTTTAATCTTTTTTTTTATTTAATTTTTCTTCCCTTTTTTATAAAATTTTTATACTGATTAATGTTCCTTCCGTGTCTGTTTTATATGCCACTTTGTAATGACATTATCTATCTTGAAAGGGTCCAGTGATGATCTTTATTCACAATATGCAAACACAGTCACGCGACTTGACATTATGTTTAAATTTTTTTTTTTTTTTCAAATTAAAATGTTGTGACTACTCTGAGTATAAGTCATCATCTGCAAATTATTCTATTATAAAAGTTCTTATCTGAATTCATGTAGTCCAATGATTTGTTTGTGTCTCTATAAGGCAACTTATTCTCAGATAAGCAATGCTTGGTTGACTTTGACAATATATATTTAAAGGCCATTGGAAAATTCGAAAAAGCCTTTTGAAAAACTTTAAAGCACTAAACAAACTGAAACAAACTAAATGAACACAAACCAAAACATTAAAACACACGATGGCTGATACAACTACATCGTACGGCTCGATCAAAACTAATGATTTATCCACACCGTTTGAGAACGAGGCCAAAGCCACAAGTGTTGCCGAAAAACATGAAGAAATACGCGTTATCGTGAAGACATCTGTTCCGCTAGCGTTTACCTTTCTGTTGCAGCTATTGATCAACACAGTGACCATTGTTACTGTCGGCAGACTTGGGACTGTCGAGCTAGGCGGGGTCTCCATCGCCAATGTCACTTTTGCTGTAACCACTGCTCTTTTCATTGGTTTGGCAACGTGTCTTGACACACTATGTCCGCAAGCGTTTGGCAGCGGGAACAAGCGGTTGGTACTATTGTATTTTGTGAGATGTGTCTTAATTTCTCTGTGTGTTGGGGTTGCTGTGGCGGTCTTCTGGTTTAAAAGTGAGTTTGTTTTGAAATATCTAATTGACGACGAACAAGTGGTTCAGTATGCCAGTTCGTACTTGAAAACCATGTGCTTGTGCATCCCTGCATATATTATCTTTGAGTGTGGTAAAAAGTTTTTGCAAGCACAAAACGATTTTGTTACCGGTCAAAGATTGTTGTGGATTGCTCTTCCCTTCAACATTTTCCTAAACGTTGTTTCAATCAGAAAATTAGGTTTCATCGGAGCACCAATAGCTGTTGTGGTGACTTACAACTTGATGGGCCTGTTGATGCTTTACATGTGCTCAAAGACAGAATGCTGGAGTGAAAAATCTAGTATTACGTTGAAACAAGCTCTTGAAAAATGGAACATGCTTATTTCCCTAGCCATCCCAGGTATCATCATGCTAGAAGCCGAGTTTTTTGCCTTTGAAGTTTTGACTATATTGGCCAGCAGATTTGGGACCACTGTCTTGGCAGCTCAATCTGTCGCTGCATCTGTTCAATCGTTGACTTTTCAAATTCCATTTTCATTTGGGGTAGCTGCTTCCAACAGAATCGCATTCCACATTGGGTCGGGCAACATTGCAAGATGCAAACTTTCCACTAAAATCACTTTAACAAACATTGGATGTGTTCTTTGTATTTTCAATTTCCTACTATTACTTTCTTTCAATAAGCCTTTGACCAAGATATTCTCTAAAGATGAACAAGTCATTGAAGTCGGATCTTCTATTCTTAAGATCATTGCCTTTAACCAGTTGTACGATGTGGTCAATGTTTTAAGCGCAGGCTGCTTAAGAGCACAGGGAAGACAAAAAATTGGTGGGTACTTGAACCTAGTATCCTACTACATCATTGGTCTACCTTTGGGTATCTACTTAGGATTTAAAACAAGACTAGGCATATATGGATTTTGGATTGGTTTAGGTGTTGGTATTTTGATTTTGGCCATATCAGAAACATACTTTGTAATCAATAGTAACTGGAACAAAATTATCAATAAAAGTAAAAGCTTACACACATCGTCTCCGGTTTAGCTGATTTAATGTACCTAATGTATTTAATGTATGTATGTAATAGAGATTATCCTAAATAGCCATGTACTAGGTCTTTTATCAGATTGAAAAAAAAAACCCACACACTCACATTAAAAAAAAGAAATGGTTCCTACCAGGATCGAACTGGTGATCCCCGCGTTATTAGCACGATGCCTTAACCAACTGGGCCAAGGAACCAATCTTGTTAATATTAAAAACTAAGGATAGATGATACACATAAATCATATTCCTGATTGCCTCTTTTTTTTTTTTACAGGAAATATCCCTTCCCTGTACAGGCAAGCAAAGCGGATTTTAAAAGACAACTAAAAGAATTTTTTTTTTTTTCCACATTAAAAAAAAAATGACTAATTTCCAAAGAAAGAAGGCTCAAAAATAACTACGGAGAATCAATACGTAGAAGTTCGAAAAACTAAAATAATATATAAACTTTCACTTGAAATGAGTTTCTTTTGAATTTGTTTTATCCATTGATTTCAAGTTGGAGGAGTACTAATCATTAATACTTTAAAGAATTTAGGGCATACTTGATTTTGAAAAAGTTAGTCGGTTTTTCATCAACTGAAAAGCTTGAGTTTAATGATTTGAGTTAGTGACTTCAAGTTTGCTGTTGGAAGATTTTCGTTGGGGGATGAGTTGGTAGTTGTAATGTTTTAGATACATAATAAGCACAAACAACAAAAAAACACAAACACACACGCACACACATCAAGAGAAAACATGTTTATTGAAAATTCACACGTTGGTGACAGAAACAAACTAGAAGACTGGAGAATTAAAGGGTACGATCCATTGACTCCTCCAGACTTATTGCAACACCAGTACCCGATTTCCGAAAATGGTTCCAAAATCATTGTTGATGCTAGAAACAAAGTCACTGATGTCTTGAACGGTGACGACGACAGATTGGTCATTGTTGTTGGGCCATGTTCCATCCACGACCCAGAAGCTGCCTTGGACTATGCCAACAGATTGGCTGCTTTGAACGAGGAATTGAAGGAGGACTTGGTCATCATTATGAGAGCGTACTTGGAAAAGCCAAGAACCACTGTTGGTTGGAAAGGGTTGATCAATGATCCAGATATCGATGGGTCTTTCCAGATCAACAAAGGTTTGCAAATCTCCAGGGAATTGTTCACCAAACTAGTCGAAAAGTTGCCAATTGCCGGTGAAATGTTAGACACTATTTCTCCTCAATTCTTGAGTGACTGTTTCTCTCTAGGGGCCATTGGGGCCAGAACCACCGAATCCCAATTGCACAGAGAGTTGGCTTCCGGGTTGTCTTTCCCTATTGGTTTTAAAAACGGTACTGATGGTGGCTTGCAAGTTGCTGTTGATGCTGTTAGATCTGCTTCTCATCCGCACTATTTCTTAAGTGTCACTAAACCAGGTGTCACTGCTATTGTTGGTACTGAAGGTAACGAAGACACTTTTATTATTTTGAGAGGTGGTAAGAAAGGTACCAACTTCGACAAGGAAAGTGTTAAAGAAGCTCAAAACGAGTTGTTGAAAGCCAAAGTCGTTGATGAAGAACAAAAGAAAAGAAGAATCATGATTGACTGCTCCCACGGTAACAGTAATAAAGACTACAGAAACCAACCTAAAGTTGCCCAGGTCATCTACGACCAGTTGGTCGAGGGCCAAAACGCCATTTGTGGTGTTATGATTGAAAGTAACATTGTTGAAGGCAGACAAGACGTGCCTGCTGAAGGTGGTAAAGACAAATTGAAATACGGGTGTTCTATCACAGATGCCTGTATTAGTTGGGAAACCACCGAAGACACTTTGAAACTATTGGCCAAAGGTGTTCAAAAGAGAAGAGAAATTTTGAACTCTAAATAAGAAAGCCGAATCCAGTGGGTTCTGAATGAAAATAAAAACGTAAATAAAGACATCAATATTATATATATAAATAAGCTTATTAAATGGTTTTAAAAAAAATAAATAAATAAACAAACAATATGCATGGTGGGTTTTAGTAGGTTTTTTGCTTTTATATGGCGTGTGAAGTTTGTTTATTTGTTTGTAGAAATATGTTCTATAATACTGTGTAAGTTCAAGTTTACCACAAGACTAACACAGTCAAGCATCATTGGCTGTTTGAACCAAGACGCTCTTTCAACTCTGCGTTTTCCCTTCTCAAAAGTTCCAATTCAGTCTCGTACTCTTTGGATTTTCCATAGCTCAACATTTTTGCCATCTCTTGGTTTTCTCTAGTCAAAATCTCCAATCTCACAACCATCTTGTGTGCCAGGGTCTCTACATCGTACCTGCCGTATTTTGTAGAGACATTGCTGATAGCGGAACCCATCAATGATGGACTAGGGTTCGTCACAAAGGCAGTCATGATGCACTCCAATCTATCTTTTGTTTCTTGTAACTCAGTCTCCTTTTTTTCCAAGTTAACCGCCAACCTGTTGATTATCGTCTCAAGATTTTTAGGGATGACTGGAAAAACATACGTTTCCTCATCATCGATTCTCTTCAATTCAGCTTGATATGCAAGGTCTTCTGCAGTATATCCAGACTTGCCATGAGAATACTGGTTTTTATAATTAGGTATAGTACCCATAGAAGAAACCGCTGTACTTGATGTGTTTGTACTTTGAAATGTGTCATATGCAGAAGAAGACAAAACAGCAGTTGATGCAGCTGGCTTGTCTTTATTTTTCAAATATTTTTTCAAAGATTGGATTTCCTGCTCTAGAGATTCAATCTGCGTGTTCTTGATCTTAAGATCCATCTTTAATGTTTTAATTTCGTTACCGTCGTTTTTATCATATGCGTATTTATTGGTACCAAACTCGCTCATAGTTTGTATAGCAGTATTAGTTTTATGTAAAGTATTGGATGCCACGGCTGCGGCATGCATGCTTATATTGGGTGCCGGAGATGGCTGCTCAGTGAAAGAGTAATCTGTGAACTTGTTGCCAATGTCTCTTGTGCCACCACTCATTGCCGGTTGTTTTTGATTAGTCAATATATTATTGCCACTGCCAATGATAGGCGCAGTAATATTACGATGGTTCCAATAATTTGAGTTTCCCTGATGGGAATGCATGGCTGTTGGCGTGTTCAACACAGAATTCATGGTATTATCCATCATATCTGATCCCATCGTGGAGTTTGCATCAGAATAGAACGACTGGGAATGCTGTGGTGTAAATGGATTCATACGCGTGTTTTTATGCGTTGGGGACGACATAATCGTTTGGAAAGCAGAGTGATCAGCAGACTGTCTTGCACCTTGGTTGTGAACACTAGTATTGAAGGACAAATTTGATAATGATGTATCAATGCTAGGTAATGAGATGTTGCTTTTATTGTTCATTGGTCAAGTGGCTATTTTTTCTGGTTTATTCATCATAAAATTTTTTATTAAGTTTTGAGATCAAAGTTTAAAATGAACTTTTAACTAATGTACATAATGTGGAGGAGTCTTGAAATCAAAATTTTGATTTCATCTTGCATCCGCTTTCAAAAGTTCCTTTTTTTGATCAGAGATACAATGATAATAATAAAATAAAACTAGAATGACTTACAGTTTTAAATTTTACTTGTCACTAAATTAGCATCGGTGGTTTAGTGGTAAAATCCAACGTTGCCATCGTTGGGCCCCGGGTTCGATTCCCGGCCGATGCATTTATTTTTAAATTTTTTTTTTCCTCTTCCTAATAAACCAAACGACAATGACTCCAGAGTATGTTCACAATCATTATTAATTCCAATCAAGTTAAACTTTATTTACTTAAACAGAATTGTAAAAAAATATATACCCATTTTTTTTAATGTCATCCCAGTTGTTGGTGGTGTTGGCAACAACCATTTTCTCATCATTGTATAAAACCCAAGAGTCATTGCCATCAATATTTTTCCTCAAAAAAGTAACATAATGCCCAGAGTGCGCGGAGTTACCCTTGTGGCAAATCACAGCATTTAATGAGTACATACCTGTACCATTTTCATCACCATATTGTTGTCCTGGAGGCAAAGATTTGATGTCACTAGCTGGTGGGATTTCTCCATTATCGTCCATGTTGTTAAATACCCACTCAATAGACATGTTAACATCACCTTTGTTCAAGATCAAAGCTTTTTTACAAAGTTTTTCAGACAACCCCATAGAAACCATAGAGGCTAAAGAGCTTGGATCAACAGATAGTACTGTGGAAGCTGCCGGAGGAACAAAGTTGTCGTTGAAGTCACTGTCTTCCATGTGTTGGAAAATCCATTCCATGGCAATATCTGGGTTGGAAGTATTACCAGTATTATATAAGGCTCTTTTGCAAGAATTTTCCGAGAACCCCGTTTCAATTAATTGATTTAATACTGCTGAATTTGGAGTGAACACTGTATCATCCTTTTCATTTTCTTTGAAAAAAATTTCACCGTCTTCTAAACCAGGACTCTTAAACTTCGAAAGATCCAATCTATCTGGAATATCCAAAGCACTACTTGTTTTAACAGGCTGCCAGTTAACTAACTTTAATCTAGTAGGATTCAAAACTAACGTTTTTGGGAAACTTTTCATATATGGAATTTTCTGCATTTGTTCTGAGGTACCACAATGCGGGCATTTGAAATCAATATTGCTATCTCCGTGAAAGTAATCAACAATTCTTTCCAAAAAGCTTTGTTCATCTACATCTTCAACTAATGGGATTTGCAAATTTTCGGCAGGTTCTTCTAAAAATTTGACTCTTTGACAATTTCTACACCTCAATTTTTCCTGGTGTACAAATCTGAAAATGTTATTTGGAGATTCCATACCTAAATTGGAAAACAGCTTTTTGTCAAATAAATCAAGAATATAGGTAAAATATTCCATTGCGTCTTGTTGTCTTCCTGATTTGAATTCTTCATGCGTTCCACCAACCATTTTCTTGAACAGAGTTGGTCTTATTCCGTTTTTATACTTGAAAGCATCCTGTGTTAAAGCCTTGAAAAGCTTTATGAATTGACATTTAAAATTAGTATTGACGTACACTACATCTTCAGGAAAATCAAAAAGAGATGCAAGATCACCATTATATTCTTTGACCCATAAACTTAAAACACTTTGAATAACAGAGTTTAAATAACAAGAATTACCCAAGTTAATCATACCACACCCAATTTCATTGTTTGGCTCCAATGGACGTAGTTCATTACCTTCAGAGTCTTTCATTTGAAAATCCCAGTTCATATTTTGTTCCACATTTAACTCTGTCAAGGACTTTTCTGTTTGCTCTTTTTTATCCAAATTTAAATTTTGCAAATACTTTTCCAGATGTTTATTGTCAATAAACGATTCTTCAAACTTCACTTCATCGTCACAGGCGTAGCAATAAATATCCCTGGAATCCTTTGTTAAAGAACCTAATTTAACAGCTAGCGGATGTGTAGTGTTTTTGTTATGATTGACGGCGTGGGAATTACCCTCAATGCCTACTTGTTCTCTACCACAGCCTAAATTGCCACACTCCAAACATAACCACAAATTGTCTTTTAAAGCACAATCTCCACATTTGATTTCTGTTAAAATATCCAAAACCAATGAATTTGCAATTATTTTTTCTTCAAGTTGATGTATATGATTACATGTATTAATCTCTAATTCCCACGCATTACTCATTTCTTGGAACAATTGATCTTTTTTATTTAGAATTGAGATAACTTTTTCCCTTAAAGAGTCTTGGGCAGAACCAGTGCTTTCACATAACACTTCTTTATACCCATTTTCATTGAAAGTGACAATGTACCAATATACTTCATATTTTTGTTCTTCAGTTGGTTCGTTTTTCACCTCTAACTTGATTTTTTTAATTGAGGTTTCACCCTCCTGCAGTTTTTGCTCATCGTTAATTAACTGTTCCTCTTTTTTCACTTTTTTCACACATATGTAATTTTTATGAGAATTCTCACTGGCTTTAATATGAGTTTCCAGATGATCACCACAAAAACTTTGATAACAATCTAGACAAATATTCAAGTGTTCGGTATCTTCATTCTCGATGTTGTACATGGAGCGAAAGCAATAACCACAGTCATCTTTGTACACGGTTGCCGGAACTGGTTTGAACAAACTTGAAAAATCCATTTTGAATTCAGCTTAACACAATTTATTCAACAATTTGTTCACTGCTGTGGTTTGTCTGTTTTATTTTTCTGGCAATTGTTGTTATGCATCCACACGAGATGAATCAATGAGCAGACACACTTTCTGGATTTTCCATCCCCTCATAAACAAGAAAGTATTCTTGAAGGAGAAAAAAAAAAAAGAACACCAAGTTGCAAAAATCGAGAAAAACTGTCGAATGCTCTGCACGTGACGTGGTTGAAAACTATTATGATTGTTGAAAGACATAATATTTTTTAAAAGTTTCCAATGCCCTACCCTATATTTATGAAAGTTTGACTAAAATTATAAGTTTAATCATTATATACAGGAATATACACGAGTCAAAAAAATTAAATGATTACATATACTTTTATTTTTGTTTGTTTGTCTTTTAAACCGATTTCCATTGAACAGTTTTAGTGAAATCATCGACTTTACATTTTCTTGGTATAATGATGTTTTTCAATAGATATGATGTTCCAATTTTACCGGAGCCTTGAGCATGTTTGGTGAAGTAGGAGATAATGTTGGTTGTTGTTGGAGCAACAGATCTGTTAGTTTTGTCATTACCAATAATGTAGTTATGAACATCTTCTTCGGTTGGCAAACCGTAATTTTCAATGGTTGGTTTCAAAGATTCCAAACCTTCAAATGCATTTAAGGTAAATTTTTGCAATTCCACTTGTCTCAAAGGAGATTCGGAGTAAATTTTATGTAAAGATTCATTGGACAAAGTGTCTTTTTTGGTAGATTTGAAAGGTTGGTCTCTTAATTTTTTGATAAATTTATGGTCAACAATTTCAGCAAATTCATTGGTGGAAGGCTCCAAGGCCATGTTGATAGCAGTAACCAAATCTTGTTTCAAAGCAGCATTTGGAGTTGGAGCTGTGGAGTTTCTCTTGAATTGTTCAACAGCAATTTCCAAAGAGATTTTAGATTTTTGTTCCAAGACATTCAAAGTTTTGGTAATAAAGTTGATTTCGGCTTCGTTATATTGAGATTTGCTTTCAACAGCAGCTTTCAAGTTTTCAATGATTTTGGTCAAAGATGTAGATGCGTTTACTTTAAAGAATTTTTCAATGATGTTTAATTCGTCTAATGTGTATTTGAATTTGTAGCTATCTGGTAAAGAAGAGGAAAATTCTTCAATAGTTGTAGCGAAATCTTTGAAACCCATAATATTTTCAATTTCAGTGACTTGGTTTTTCCAGAATTGTTCAGTTTCAGTTTTGTTGTTCAATTGTTTTCTGTTGATTTTTCTTAAAGTTTTAAAAATTTCTTTGTTTCTAGCAGCCAATTCTCTAAAGTTACCGATGTTGTTCAATTCAGACAATCTAATTTCTAAATCTTTCAAATTTTGACTGTTAATGTAATGTGTGGCAAAACCTGCAATAAAAGCATCAGCACCATTTAATTCATCACCGGTCAAACACAAGTACAACCCCAATTGACCTTGAGAACCACCAACAGTAGCTTGTTTTGGTAGAGTGTAAGAAACACCAAAATCAGGGAAGAAACCAATGTTCATTTCTGGCATACCCCATTTAGTGTTTTCAGTGGCAATTCTTAACGAAGAAAAAGTACTTAAACCAACACCACCACCGTATGTCAAACCATCCATGATAACAATGACTGGTCTTTGGGATTGAGAAATCAAACTACCTAGGGAGTATTCATTAGTGAAAAAATCAATAATTTTTTGTTCATCGTTTTGGAAAGTGTCTTTGACAACTTGAACAATGTCGGCACCAGAACAGAAAATTGGTTTACTGTTGGTGCTGTTGGCAGTGTTATGAGAACTTTTCAACAAGATACAGTCGGTGGAAGTTGATTTGTTGTATTCAACAATGGTTTTGGCAATTTTGGAAGTCATATTGGCGTCTAATGCATTCAATTTTTCTGGTCTGTTTAAGTTGATGACTCTAACTGTGCTACCAAGATTGGTAACAGTGACCTCTGGTTCATCTCTGAAAGAAACCAAAGTAGAGTTCAATCTTTGGAAAGTCAAAGATTTTTTGGAAGTAGCAATTGCAGATTTGACAGTGCTTCTTGCGGATATGGATTTCATCTTTAAAGTATAGTCTTTTTGTTTGGTTTTTTTTTTTGCTCTTTAAACGTTAATCTTCTATTTTGTTGCAATATTCATTATAAATTTGACTAACTTGTACTATAGCCCCTCTCCTCTCCATTAGGTACACAAGAAAAATTCATGAAAATTTTTTTTTTTCAAAATTACAATAATCCGTAAATGGATGTGAAAAAAAAAACGTCAGCAGAAATATTTTCTCGTCGTTTTTTCATTTAAAGTATATTTACGTAAAGTATGTTCACGTGATAATTTAGTTTGCTGTTTCCTGACAAAGAATTGAAGCATACTTAACTAGCCATTCAAAACCAACAAATTGATTCAACTATTTGAGGGTTAGTATCTAAGTCTAGTGTTTGTAGTAGAACGGTGAATACAAAGCTCTGATAGTAAAACTCTTGTTTTCTTACTACATGATGCAGTAGTTCTAATTGCATTAATGTAATGTTATTAGAGTATTGTAATAATGAATGTTTTTTTTAAACCTAATATGAAATTGTGATGTACATATCTATATATTTATAAAATTTTGAGAGACCAATAGATTATCTTTGAAAAAGATGAAAAAGAAAAAAGATATAATAGAAACAATGTTGTGAAGAGCATGTGTTCTTGTTTTCTAAACCTTGGTCTGAAAATCACTGCCAACATCTGCCCCTTGTTTATAAAATGTGAAAGTTTTGAGCTTTAGTGTAACTTCTCAAAAAAATACATAACGAATCACAACTTTTGCTCATGTTTTTCAAACTTTTGTTCATATAGTGTCCTATATCCTGATATTTGATGAAATAAATAACTTTGTAAGAGTGTTTTCAAAAACACAAGTTATAAAAGTATTTCAAAGTGGCATAGACACCGAACAAAATCAAACAGTTCAAAGAAGTGTATACCAAAATCGTATCAGTCATTGATAATAGTTGACACGGCAAATGGCACAAATATAACCACCAACATCTTTTCACGAACTTCAAAACGTATGATTTCATTGAATAGTCTTTTTGTTGAATCCATTTTTCAGAGTCTGTTGGTACATTCAAATATTTGGAAATCACATTGACTGGAGCAGAGGTATTGATTTGGGAAGACATTGTGGTTATGGTTGATTATATGTGGGTGTATTGTAAAAAGAAAACTGTTCTTTGGTGACTATATATAAGGGTTATTCTATGTCAAAGTGATGGTGCTT
>JAJMDI010000147.1:48842-81623 GCA_030573535.1 Hanseniaspora occidentalis var. citrica
TTTTTTTTTTTTGTTTTTTTTTTTTTTAGCAATGCGGTCAGATGACACTTTGCTTGAAAGAGAATTTGTGTGAAATTCGTAAAAAAAACGTGAATAATGCCGTATATCGTTTGACATTCTCATCGTCCTCAGTATATTATGAGAGCGGAAAGCTGTGTATAATAAAAAACAACTTGCTTGATTAATATGTTCACAATTGTTTTACCAACATACAGTTATAAAGTTGAACATGAATGATGCATATATTGATGATATTTTCTTGACGTCAAAAGATGAGTTAAAAATACAAAATAATAAAAATAAGAAAGATATAGTGCTTGTTTGCAAATAGTTGAGTATGTTCAATCTCCAAGTGGCAATTTGTATCAAAAGCCTTTAGTAAATTTGCCAAATATACTTCTACGCTTAGTAGCGTTGCTACTAGAAGTATTAGTCTGTGGACCATGGCCGCTAATTGCTTCATTTTCTATCTGACTCTCTGAATCATTGTCCAAATCCAATGATTTTCTACTCAGTCTTTGAAAAGATCTTCTTGTACTGCTTGAAGGTTTTGTGGTGTTTTTGTCGTGTGATTCGTGTTTAGAAGTGCCATGTATTTGATGAGAGCGTGATAATGATCTGGAAATTGAATGATGACGTCCTAGTGAGTGAATTTCCTCAATCTCTTCGTCTCTCCGCAAGTCTAGAGACTTTTTCTTAGGAACCGCACTAATTGTTTTTTGAACACTACCTGTTAACTCTTGATTATTATTTGAATTTACAGTGTTCTCAGATTTCGCTGGTTGTCTATTTTTAGGAATCAGAACTTGATCATATGAACCAATCACACTACGATTTCCAGTATTGTTATAAGTTGTGTTATTCCCATTGGATGAAAGAGTCAGAGTGTTTGATACAGACCTCGTTGAAGTTTCAACGTCACTTTTTTTACTACTCGAACTACTTGAGCTATAATTTTGATAATCATTATTAGACAAAAAAAAATCAGATGAATCAGCCCTAGTTTTTTTTTCAGATGAATCAGTGAACAACGAGTTTTTTGGGTTTGAAAATCCAGGAATATGATTTTTTCTTTGTTGGTCTTTTTGATCAAAATCAACTTCAGATATTCTCAGATTTAAAGATCTTCTTGGTAATGAAACATTAGTTGTTCTTGGAGAACTATTTGTTTCGGCATCAATTGATGGGTTAATATTGTGTTGAGGAATTCTGGTAAATGCAATACTTTCTTGAGAGATAGATGTGTCTTCATGCTCAAAGTCGTCATTTTCATCATAATCAATATGTGCAGTTTCATCGCTTAAATCCATATCATATTTTTCATCATTTGGAGCACCGTTTAAAATTGCATCGTCCCTGCGGTAATTTAATGATTTTCTTTTGTTTTTTTTGTAATTCAAATTTGGTTCACTTACCTCATATTCTGGTGTATTGCCCCTAAGATCCATATCAGCAAAAGTAAGTTCCAATTTTTGTGATGGTTTTTCCACTTTGTTTTGTTTCAAACTTATTTTCTCTAGTTCGGAGGGCTTTATAACCCTATCAAGGGTTTGGTCACTATTTAAATTTGTTTCTGATGTAAAAGCGGAAGCTGAACTATTAACAGTCATTGTGGATTGGGATTGTGAATAATTAGGTGCAACATTATTGATAAACAAAGAGGTACCGCGTGAATGGTTAGGATTTTTAACTGGAGCTGATGGTGTTTTTTGAGGAATGATATTGCCAAATATGTCTTTACTACTGTCTTCTTTGTGTATATTGTTAGACAGGGTATTGTATGGACCAGTATCATTTGAAGAGTACTTTCTATTATTGTTTTGTTCAAAAAAAATATCATTTATTTGATTACCATCTGATGTATTATGATTGGTTGGGTTAGCGCTAGACCCTGTTTGAGATTTATCTAAAGACATTCTTGGGAAAGGATTGTTGGATTTATGCTGTTTGATAGTATTGGCCGATTTACTTTTTTGAATGATATTGTTGGTGCTACTGTTTTGATTGTCAAAATTACTGTTCTTGCTAACCATGCTATGTAAGGTAGTAGTTGGTATTGGGGTGGAAGTTTCTCTAACACTTTTTCTTACATTGTCTCTGTCCGCCAAAAGATCTTCGACACTCGGATATTTCTTGTTCAGCTCTTCAATGTCAATACTGGGCTCCTTGGTGGACGAGACAGATTTTTCCAGGGGAACAACTGGTGTCGTAGACGTTTCGCTAACACTAATTTTGCTTGAAATACTTTTCGATGATTGATGGTATTGATTGGCCTCGTTTGGTATATTTTGCATATTATCAACAACACCAATTGGCCCATTCAATGGCTGAGAGTTTGTTCCCATGTTAATGGGTTGTTTGCTGGCAACTTCAAAAACGTTTAAATACATTTCGCTATTGTTCATCTTTTTCTGTTGATGCATCATGAACATCTGATATTGTAAAGAATGTAAATTTGCTTGATACTGTGAGTACTTGTTGAAATCATATGGTCCTTGCCCATAGTAATCAAAATATTTTGATGGAATGTCAATTTTCATCATGGCACAAAGCTCAAATAAAACCTGGTAGATGTTTGGTCTTAAACTTGGGTTTTCAGACAACATAATAATTATCAAATTATTCAATCCGGATAAATAATTATTTACCGGAATTTCATATTTGGAATGTAAAATTGCAAACTGACCTGTCAATTCAAATGGAGTGGTGTAAAATAACAACTTGTACAAAAAAATACCCAATGCCCAAATATCAGATTTTTCATTTATTGGCAAGCACTTGTATAAATCAATCATCTCGGGAGATCTGTATTGTGGAGTGGTGTGAACATAGATATCATTTGCTAGCAATGCAATATCTTGATGAGAAGTGACCATAGGGTAACATTGTGTAGTTGATCCAAAATCACATAGTTTGAATCTCATATCTTTGTCGACCAAAACGTTTTCAATTTTAATGTCCTTATGAATCAAAGGTTCTGGCCTGCAGTGCATTTCGTATAATGCTCTTGAAATGTCAAGCATAATATTCAAAACCTCACCATTGTTCAATTTCGTTTTCAATCTATCGTTCATATAATCCAACAAAGATTTGTTTGGACACAATTCCATCAAAACAAGAACTTCAAAATATGATTGAGAAAAGCCGTTTTCATCACTTTGGTCTTTTTGGTTTTGGTTAGCAGTCTCGTTTGTGCCATCAAAATTAAAATCTGGATTAAAAATACTTTGCTGCTGTTGCTGTTGTAATGATGGATTAGAAGAAGAGACATAGGAAAGTTTAGTAGCATTTGAATCATAATATTTAACAATTCTTGAACAATTCATTAATTTTTTCATGGTATCGACTTCCATTCTCAATTCATTTAAACCATTTTGATCCATGCAAAAAACACGTTTCAAACATAAAACATCTCCAACATTCAAATTTGTAGATAAGTTCAGACTTGTAGATACATATTCTAAAAATTTAACAACGTAAATATGAGCAAAACCACCCTCGCTCAAATAATTAACAACTTCCACAATGTGCGATCCAACTGTCAACACTGTTCCTGGCTGCAGGATCTCCATTTTAGGCATTGTCAACCCCCTGCTTAAATTAGTAAAACTATTCCCAGCACTAATCTTGCTGTGATTGCTGTTAATTTTACTAACAGAAGAAGTTGATGTTTGTAAGTCATTCAACTTACTTGACGACTTCCCTGATTTCAAACTGCCTTGTTCGGAGCTCATAGTACTAGAAAGGAATTATCTTGATCTTTTTTTTTATTGGTCTGTTCTTAGTTCTGTAAACAATTTATATTATATAAAAAAAATTATATGACCTTTAAGTTACTTGAGAAAACACTAAGCTATTAAGCAACACCTCGTTTATTTTACCTCCCCTTATAATAATGACATTAACATTCAACAATTTTTCTGTTTCTTTTTTGTTCTTTTAAAACAAAAGAAAAACTCCTAACAAAAATAAAAAAAAAACAAAAATAAAAAATTTTGAACAAGTCAATCACGTGACATAATCTTGATATATCATTAAATGGTGAATTCGTGATGATTTAAAGTGATGAATGATGCAACGGAAATGCGTGTGTAATTTATATAGCTTTCACACCGTGATTTATATAGATTTTACACCAAACAACGGAATTTGTTATATGATTATTTATATTTTTAAAAAAAGAAAAATAGCCAGGCAACGAGTGACTTATAGCTACACGAATCCCACTATCAAAATTGTTATTACGTCATCACAACACAGACGCACACAAGGCAACAACCCTCAGAGGAATTTTTTTTTTAAAAAAACATGTGATCATGTGACTATAAAATATAATTAAAGTCACATGACTTTTGTATCTCAAAGAATCATTTCTCGCACTCCATGTGTAAATAAGTTTTTAATATACCTATAGGTTTTATCTTGGTTATTAAAAAACACAACAGTTTCTGATATCACACATCGTTCAAGTGCTCTTTCAAAATCAAACTAATTTCCAACTCACTATAAGGAACGTCGATCGTTTCAACACCTGTTCTTTTGTTTTTTGCAATTGCTGCCATTCTGTGTTCGATGTACTCTCTCAGCATGTTCCTTAGCGCCATCTCGTTAGAAGCAATAAATTCATGCTGACATTGATCAAAAAATGGCTTAAATTCAATTCTATATGCTTTGTTGAATCTTCCACTGTACAATTCCTTTCTTGCCAAAATAGTTTCTAGTAATAATTTGTACATTTTTTTAGAATTCAAGGTCAATGAGTCCAAGACATATTTAACACCCGTCATCGTATTATTGTTGTCAGTAGTTTTTTTCGATCCTGAAGTCATCTCAGTGGCTGAGCTTGGTGTGACATATTGTGTGTCGTGATACACAGTTTGGAAACTGTCGTATTGGAAAGAATGCTCTAAAGAGTAGAATCTGTAATTTGTAGCATCGTGGTAAACAAAATTAAATGCCACATTTGAGTTGTGATCGTAAAGCATTGGTGACTTCACATGGTCCATGGAACAGACAAGTGCAATACAATTGATTTGAGCTAATAGTGTTAAGAATGTAATAAATTTTGGTCTATGTGCTTGCGGCCCATCAAAACTATGCATGCACAAAATCAATTTAAATCGTTTACCAAACCCAGAATTTGTGATATTATAATATTTGATCAAATTGTTCAATTCGAAATGAATAGAGTTCCCCCACAGTTTACTTTCCCCCGAAGATTTCTTTTTCTTTCTTAAGGCGTCTTCATCCAAGACCTCGTTTTCAGCATTATCTTGTTCTTTGATCTCTATGTTCTTTTCTTTGTCCAAACCTGCCTGATCTAAATTTTCATCGTCCATGTCTGAGTCTAAATCTGAGTCATCTTCGTCACTATTCTTTTTTGCCTGATCCTTGGCGTACTGCTCAAGCACAAAAACCAATTCTTCATCATCAATTTTAATGTATTCCATAACTGCAGCAAATATATCTCTGTGGTTCAACTGCATATTATAGCCATTGACATGTAGCACTGGAATGCCCTCTTCTTCGCCTATATCTAAATCAGAATCATCTGAGAAATTATCCAGTACTTCGTCTTCTTCATCTTCACTACTGTTATTGCCATCTGAATGTCTTCTTTTTCTTTTTCTACGGAAAGGCTGTGGCAAATCATCAGACGTATTTAGATTGAATGACAGATACTGTTCACAAAGCTCTTTTAGAAAATTTCTTTTAGAACCATAGCCATAAAACAACAAAGAAAAATTTTGCATTAGTTCAAAGGCATACTGTGGGTATAGTTTTTTCTTTATCTCTAAGGCGTCATCTAGCCCGTCTTTATAATTGTTATCTACTGTTGGTTGTTGATTTAAATCTCTCAGCACTGAATCATACTCCTCTCTAGTAACTGTTGGAGCAAGAGACATTGAATTTTCACTGACATCTACTCTATTTTTAGACATGAACAAATACTTTGTTTGATCGATAAAACCTTCATAACCGTCAATGAATGTTGCATTTGAACGACCTGAAGGTTTATTAGACTGTAAAGGTTCGGGTTGTACATAACCTGCAGGAACAGTAGACGGCACAAATTTGCGTGCAGGCCTTATGCGTGCAGTGTTGACATCAATATTTGTAAACTCCATTATATGTATGCGTTTTGTATGAGGTTTAATGAATTGTTTATTGACTGAGTTGAGTTAGGTTGGTTGGGGATTTGTTGTTTGTTTCTTCAGGTCATGATTCCAAGGTATGGATCATGTACCTTGTTTTTATTCATCTTCAAAACGTGGAAAAACACTCTTTGTTAATTTTCATGACCGGGTTATGCTATTTTTTAATTCTCTAAAAAAAGTAAAAAGTTGATCTAACATTTCACGCTTTTGAAAAATCCAAAAAAAAAGAAAAGTGCTTTTGATGTTTATTCTGGGAAAGCACTTTAATCGATCTTGAACAGAGGTTCTCAAACCAACTCATATACTTCAAAACATACTCCAAAGACCACACAAAACACATAAGCCAAGAGACCATTTAAAGAAAACATGCTATCTTTTTGCCCTAACTGTAACAACATGCTTCTAGTGGAGAAGAACGAGTTTACTGGTATTTACAACTTGAGTTGTCCTAGTTGTCCGTATAACTTTATCATTGACGGGAACATCCAAGTGTATGACAGAAAGAGGTTGCCAAGAAAGGAAGTCGACGATGTCTTGGGTGGAGGTTGGGACAACGTCGACCAAACCAAGGTCCAGTGTCCAAACTACGACAAGTGTGGTGGGGAGAGAGCCTATTTCTTCCAATTGCAAATCAGATCTGCTGATGAACCTATGACCACTTTCTACAAATGTGTTGAGTGTGCCCACAGATGGAGAGAAAACTGAGTACCTTTTTCCCGACCTTTTGCATCCAGCCACCTGTTCCTATGTACATTATATAATTTATAGATTTTAAACAGACCATATTTTGAAGAAGAAATTTTGACAGACTCCTCTTTGCTGTTTGACTGCTTGTGTGCTTGCTTTAATAGATAAATAAATAAATCAGTCGTTAAATACATAAAAGTTGGGTATATACGGGGTTTCGTTTGTATATATTTACACATTTGCATTGCAAAATACATAAAGAGGGTAAAGTTTCATGAAAAGGGAGGGTGTAGATTTTTTTTCTCTCGTTCACTTATAAAAGAGAAAACGAACGAAAAAGTCGTTTAAACCCACTCGATTGGGTTTTTGCAGATATCTAGCAATCTTGCTTCTCTAGACCCCTCTTCTGGCTCGTGGCAGTATACCCACGAGGCGTACTCAGGCAAGGACATCAAGATACTTTCGATTCTTGAACCTGGGGTTCTCAACCCGAACTGGGTCCCTCTGTCGTAGATCAAGTTGAACTCGACGTATCTTCCTCTTCTGATCAATTGCCATTTCTTTTCTTCCTCGGTGTAAGGGGTGTCTTTTCTCTTGGCAATAGTTGGGACGTAACTTGGCAAGAAGGCGTCGAAACAGTCCTCGACGATCTTCAAGATCTCTTGAGGGTTTCTGTCGTCAAAGTCGTCAAAGAAAATCCCCCCGATCCCTCTGGTCTCGTTTCTGTGAGAAATCTTAAAGTACTCGTCACACCACTTCTTGTATCTTGGATACAAAGTGGTGTCGTGTTTGTCCAAGGCGTCCTTGTGCTGTTGGTGGAAGTTCTTAGCATCTTCGTCGTACAAGTAGTATGGAGTCAAATCAGCACCACCACCAAACCACCAGCATTGAGGTTTACCGTCTTTGTCCCATGTTTCAAAGTATCTGTAGTTCAAGTGGGTGGTTGGACAGTGTGGGTTCTTTGGGTGAATAACCATACTCAGCCCACAGGCAAAGAACTTGCAACCTTCCTCGGCGGCAGACCCGGAAGCAATGTTCTTGTGGTCGTGCTTCATAGCGGAAATGGCAGCTGGACTCAAGTCCCCGTAGACAACAGAGATGTTGACCCCACCTTTCTCGAAAGTCTTACCGCCACCAATGACCATGGATCTCCCACCGCCCATGCCTTCACCTCTGGACCACTCGTCGACTTTAAATTTGACTTCTGGATCGTCTTCCACGGCTTCCAACCCCTTGGTGATTTCCATTTGTTTTCTTCTGATCAACTCCTCCATCTGGACTCTGATGGACTTGTTATGTGGATCTTGTGGAGCATCTGCTGCAGACATATTGTTTGTATTGTTGATTTTATTTTCGGTGGACATTTTTCTCTCTTTCTTGGTTGTAAAAAAATTGTTTAGTAGTAGTAGATGATGTTGAAATTTGGTTTTTCGCAAATTAATTGATCTCTTTATATATGTGTGTAGATATATTAATGATTTCGTTTAACTTTGATGATATGTGTTCTTTTATTTATGAAAGGAGAACGCAATGCAGTAATCGTATCACCAACTGTTGTACGGTTATGTTTTTCCCT
Source organism: Hanseniaspora occidentalis var. citrica (assembly GCA_030573535.1). Taxonomy (NCBI): domain Eukaryota; kingdom Fungi; phylum Ascomycota; class Saccharomycetes; order Saccharomycodales; family Saccharomycodaceae; genus Hanseniaspora; species Hanseniaspora occidentalis. Next base: position 57,264 of record JAJMDI010000147.1, read on the forward strand.
GTTTTTCTTAAACCTAGATACAACCCTCGTATAACTAGTACCTACATGTTAGCATATATCAACCTACGAAATACAAAAAAATAAATATAGAAATAGTCACTAGATCTGATATGAACCATAGAGTGAGTTACAATATATCTCGTTTAATTGAAGTAACCGTCTAGTTTCCAGAAATCACAACACCTTCGTTCAAATTCCATTATTCGAAAGACTGCTCTTATTCTCGTTAAATCTACATTTAATCGTTCCACTAATAAAAAATAAAAAGTGAAAAATTAAAAAATCAAAAGAAAAAAAGAAACTGTACAAAGAAGAAAAAGACAAACAAAAATTGTTAAACGAGAAACAACACTAACAACCCCCTTCTCTGCTTGTAATTTCCCGTAGACACTCTTTTTTTTCTTCTTCCTATTCTTCTTCTTCTCTCTCTTTTCCCTGTAGAACGAATAAAAAAAAAAAAAACAGAAAACGAATAAAATGTCCTTTTTAACAAATATTTTTTTTTTTTTTTAAAACAAAAGTATTCAACCACGTGATCACTACTTTTAAAGCACGTGTTCAAACAATCAACAGAACACGGCAGATAAACTAGTTTTCTTTTATAAGTACGTTGTGCATGACTAATAAACAATCAGACCATCCTCTAATTCTGTACACCAAAAGATCTTGTAACACCACTGTATATCATGGTAATCATACCTCTCTCTCCATACATCCTATAGCTAATGGTTACAATATTCAATTCCCTGCCTTTAATTCATAGTAAACAATATCTATAAATAGACCATAAAAATGACGTCTTTTTTTCACGTAATCCTCCAATCTTTGTTAAAAAACGTTCAACTAAATAACTTCTACTTACTATACACTACATATAAATAGTCACACCACACCTTTCATTAAATACACAAGGAAAAGCAACACCTTTGTATCTACTCTATTATAGCTCAGCAGAAAAGAGGGTTTACATATTACAGATAGTAAATAATTATTAATTAATTAACAATTACAAAAAAAAGACAAAAAATTAAAATTGAGGGTTGCACAATATTGTTTAATCTTTTATTATTCAATTATTTTATTATTTTATTATTTTATTATTGCTTGGCAGGGTCGGTATTTAACTGATAATTTGAAATATGAAAAAAAAAAAAAAAATCAAGGGTCTCTATGCCAATTTCTAAGAGAATTTTACCAACCATTACTGTTTGTATTTATAAATTCATTATTTTTAGTATCAGAATTATTATAACCCCTCTAATTCCATGTGATTATATATATTTTGGCAGTGCTGTACGATGGTTTCTATTACATTTCTTGTCTTTTTTTTTTATTTTCCCTTCTCAATTTAATTATAAAAAACCCAGGTGGGTTTATTTTTAACTAGATCTACGCTATTTTAAAAGTGATTTATTTTTAATTTTCAAATTTCCAAAATTATGAGGTAATTTTGAATCAAAAGTTAGGAAAAAAAACCCAAGAAAAACAAGAAAAAAACCCAAGAAAAAAAAAAATCTTTTTAAAAAATGCCAAGTTGATACAGGGGTTTTCCGCGGGTTTTTGAGCGGATATATTAAATTTTGAAGGAATCGACAAGATTATATTATGTACACCAAAAAAATTACCAATCACAGTAACAATATTACGTACAAGTTGAAGATACGTTCTGTGGATAATTGATATTTAGAATTGATACTTGAGAATATATATATATATAGAGAGAGAGAGAGAGAGAGAGATCAAAGAGTGATTCGATTTACTTTCCTATATTATATTCTTAGAATCATATATTAGAATCACGTACTCATACATTGATTAGTATGAACAAAGAGATGGAAAATACAGGAACACAAGCCACTATGATTAGTCTATATAATACACACACTGCTACTAACAACAACATTAACAACAACATGAATAACACACAGAATAACACGACTCAGCTGTATGCTCAGCAGCACAGTGCGCCACCGTGTACTCCGCAAAGGGGAGTACTAATAGAAAACAAGAATTTTGCTATTCCGTCTTTCAACAACGTGATGCAGAGTATACACAGTAGTATGAGTAGCGACTACTACAGCAACAGCACTGCGAGTACGCCTGTTTTCAACAGTACTCTCAGTACTCAGACAGTCAACAGGGGTACCTCCTTGGCAGCAATGCCAAGAGTGCAATACATGTTGCCTCCGTTGGTGAGTGCTGGTGTGTCGCCAGGAATGCAGTATGCAGGGAAAGTGTTTGATTTCAACTACAAGACTGTCTCCGCTGTGTCACCGTCTCCTTCTCCAGTGTTAGTGCCGGTTAAACCCTTACAACAACAACAACAACAACAACAACAACAACAACAACAACAACAACAGTTGTACCCGACTCCAGTGCAGTCCACTGGGGTCCCACAGGTGATGGAGTCTCTTCCTGCGCTGAATGCTGTTGTGCCGCTGATGTTGCTGCAACACCATGCTGGACCAGTGGTCTCTGCATCTTTGCCTAGAGTCACAGCAAACGTGGCTAGTGCGAAAGTGGTCAAACCTAGAGTGAAGAGACAGTACATCAAGAAGAAGTCTCTGTTGAAAAAGGGTGACTTGGTGCTTGTCCCTAGTGCTGATACAAGTATTGATAGTATTACTACTAGTAGTAGTAGTAGTAGTAGTGGTAGTAGTAGTAGTAGCAGTAGTAGTAGTAGTAGTAGTAGTAGTAGTAGTAGCAGTGTGAACAAAGAGGAAAGAAGAAGACACGTATGTGAGGTGTGTGCAACACAGTTCAACGAGCACAAGGCGTTTACTACATCGGGACATTTGGCAAGACACAAGAGAATCCACTCGGGGGAAAAGAACTTTGTGTGTCTTTTGCCAGGGTGCAATCAGCGGTTTTCCAGAAAGGACAACATGAACCAGCACTACAAGACACACTTGAAGAAAAACAACAACAATAATAATAATAATAATAAAAATAATAATAACAACAAGAGCTCTCCATTAGATCAGGTATGACTGGTTATATCTGTGTTTTGTAAATAGTCATATGTATGTATGAGAGTGTGTGTAGTGATTGTTCTATAATAGGATTTATAAGTATATTCAACGGATACTAAGTAGGGTAAGACTATGTTGTATATTTTTAAAATTCTTGTTAAAGGAAGAAGAAAAAAAAAAAGCCCTAATTGTCTTTTCTTTTTTTTTTCCATTCCAAATCTGTGTGTGTACGGAGGAAGGAAGAAAAAAAAAATGTTTTGCAAAATTGAAATACATACCCTGTGACCACGAGGTGAAGAAAAAAAAACAATTACTATATAAGCAGTGGTCATATCTATGGGTAGACAAGTTGATGACAAAGTGTAAAGAAGAATGAAAAAACAAGGGAAAAAACTAAAGAGACCTTGAAGCACGAAACAACATCCTTTGCTGAGTAATATCAACATCGTACACACACACACACACGCACACAATCAGAGGATTGTGTTGATACTACGAAGCAGAGGGTCGGCCAAGCACTAAGAGAGAGAGAAACAGAACATTTACGATGATGATAAACTCATACAACAACAACTAATGAATTTCTTCGTCTGAAATTAACAACCCATGTAGATAAAACTTTGACAGCTTTTTAACCCTGAGTTTATGTTCTTTTTTCCTCTGTGTGTGTGATTTGTGGATGTGGTTGTATTTCCGTCTTGTCTTGTGAGAATAAAGAAAGCCAAGAACTGACTAGTCAATAAACAGTGGTGCCTCTAGTTTGTTACTCCTCTTAGACCTACACTACTATACAATTCTTTGTACAGAAGATGATACAAAACCTAAACTTAAACTTAAACTTAAACTTAAATTACGTAGTACATAAATACGATGCCCTCTCTTTTAATCTAGTAAATACATCCCTCGTACCTTCTAAGTATAATATATATCACATGTGAAAAGAAAGAAGACATTCGTAGTAGTGTCTACTTTTTCATATTTTTAAAAGTTTTAAAAATAGAAACAATAGATCAAAAAGAAAGAAAGAAAAAAAAAGAAAAAAAAATTAAAAAAAAAAAAAAAGAAAAACACAAAAATATTGTACCATTAGATCTAAGTCAAAATTTGTTTTTCAAATGTAGATGTTGGGTTAGTTAAATATAGTATTTTTCTTTTATTCAGAGCAATAAATTGTAGAAATATATGCACACACAACAACAACAACAACAACACACTTTTTTTTAAATAAAATTCAAAAATGAACGTGAAAACTTAATATTATCTGTACAACTTGTCTAAGAGTTTCAACATTGATTCAATATCCAACAAAGTATCAAAAGGCTGAGCAACTAATTGCGTAGTGGTTCTGTTCTGTTCTGTTTTTTTTATTAATATTTTATTAATATTTTATTAATATTTAAAAGTGTTGAAAATGATTGGGTGGAGAGTGAACAAATAAAAAAAATAAAAAATAAACCCCAATAATTAAACAGATGATAATAATAGATGTACGCTACTTTGTGAATTAAATAACTAATAATAGCAATTGTAAATTGCTTTTCCGAGTTGTAAAAAGAGGGATTTTTTTTCTACAACTTGGAGAGGACTTCTTCGTATTCTTTACAACACACTCTTATTTACCATTAGAGCCCCTATTTCTTACACAGAAAATGTGCTTATTAACATAGACATCTTTGACAATCATACCACCACAACTAAGATCTCGTTGGGGATGGATATATTTAGAAACTTTACGTCTTATATTTGACAAACCTTTGCTTTGATTTAACTAATGAATCTACGTCATTATTCAAATTGACAATTTTCTTCATTTGCAAAAATTGGGGGAGATCAAGAGTTGGAGTGAAAAAAAATAAAATTGTATATAAAGGAGACATATGTTCATGTTAACTCTTGATCTCGAGATGTAACATAATTGTTTTATATATCTTCGTAATGTACAAAAAACACACAAACACCATCAGTTATACTTTACTTTAAACACATAACAAAAAGAAAAAGAAAAAAAAAAATGCAATACAAAAAAACAACCATTGCTGCCACAGTCGCATTGAGTGCTACTGTCTTGTCCGCTTACGTTCCTTCTGAACCATGGACCACTTTGACTCCAACAGCCACATACCCAGGCGGTATCTCTGAGTACACCAACTCTTTCGGTATTGCTGTCAACCCAATCACCACCTCTATTGCCAGCACTGCCACTGCTGCAGGTAACAAGAGAAGAGACGCCATCTCTCAAATCGGTGACGGTCAAATCCAAGCCACCACTGCCACCTCTTCTACCACCAGTGCTACCAAGACTGAAGCCACTGCCGTCTCTCAGATTGGTGACGGTCAAATCCAAGCCACTACTGCTACCAAATCTGAGGCCACTGTCGTCTCTCAAATCGGTGACGGTCAAATCCAAGCCACCACTGCTACCAAGACTGAGGCCACTGTCGTCTCTCAAATCGGTGATGGTCAAATCCAAGCCACTACTGCTACCAAATCTGAAGCTGCTGCTATCTCTCAAATCGGTGATGGTCAAATCCAAGCCACTACTGCTACCAAGACTGAAGCTGCTGCTATCTCTCAAATTGGTGATGGTCAAATCCAAGCCACCACTGCTACCAAATCTGAAGCCACTGCCGTCTCTCAAATTGGTGACGGTCAAATCCAAGCCACCACTGCCACCAAATCTGAAGCCACTGCTATCTCTCAAATTGGTGACGGTCAAATCCAAGCCACCACTGCCACCAAGACTGGTGCTTCCCAAATTGGTGACGGTCAAGTCCAAGCCACCACTGGTTCTGCCTCCGCTACTGCCACCAGCACTTTATCTGCTGGTGACAAAGATTCCTCTGACCCTGTCACCGCTGAATCATGTGACTCTAAAGGTACCTTGTCCATGGTTTTGGAAGACGGTGTTTTGAGAGACTCCAAGGGTAGAATTGGTTCTATTGTTGCTAACAGACAATTCCAATTTGACGGTCCTCCTCCACAAGCCGGTGCCATCTACGCCAAAGGTTGGTCCATCACCCCAGAAGGTAACTTGGCTCTAGGTGACGACGACGTCTTCTACCAATGTCTATCCGGTGACTTCTACAACTTGTACGACGAAAAAATTGGTGCCCAATGTTCTCCAATCAATTTGGAAGTTGTTGACTTGGTCAGCTGTTAATTACAGTAGCACCTTTTCAACACAAAATAAAAAAATCCCTACAAATAAACCTCCCGCATTATTCATAGCATGTCATTCCTTAATAATTTAATCAATTTTTTTTTTTTAACATCTTCATCATACCAGTATTAAAAGTTTTGAAACCCTTTAAATTATATATCAGTATATAATTTATACATTTAATACACTATTACTTCTTTACTTTGATAAAAGTCTCACATCATATTTGTAGACTAAATTTTTACTTACTGAGGTGATATAGTGTGCAGAAATCTACAAATTATTTGATCACGTGAAAATGAATATAAAATTTTTAGAGAGAGAAAGTAAAAAAAAAAAAAAAAAAGAAACTTTTAGGGATTGAATTTATAGCACATTTACGTAACACAGCTTTAAACCATCTATGTAAATAATACACTCAACCAAACAAAATCAAACAAAATCAAACAAAATCAAACAAAATCAAACAAAATCAAACAAAATCAAAACTAAATAAACTAAATAAACTAAATCAAAAGACACATATGTCTCAAGAACAATCAGATACAGCGCCTTTTAATATATGTGCGAACTGTTTGCCAAAGCAAGACCCAGATCATGAAGTTGTATTGTTGAAAGACTCAAGCTCTTCGTCAAGATGTAGGTTCTGTACATCTTACTTTACAAATTTCTACAATAAGAAAATAGGCATTGACAGCTTAAAGATATGTTTACCTTGCTCAAAAACCAAGCATCTCTGTCAGAATTGTATTTTGGATATGCAATTGCACATTCCGATGGACCTGCGTACAGAGATATTCGAAGAATTGGGCATCGATAAAAATTACAGTTTTTTGAAAAACAACATGCAAGATATTAAAAGTGAAATCATGAAAAGGTACATCAATGAAATGAACGTTAAAAACTTGGGAAAAAATGACAATTCTGTGAAAGTCGACTATAGTGGCGTGCTTATGAACAAGATCGATGAAAAGTTGAAGAAAATTGAAGAAAATGTAGAGGCATGTGAGAAAAGTGCTGGAAATGCTTTTTCCGGTGATTTTAAGAAACCCTTTAAATTGCAAAAACAGTTTCAGATCTCTTTTCCGGATCTATTTAAACCTTCTAGTGTGGCAGAAACTGAGTCATTTGCCTACCTGCTTTTTTTCAACCTACATCGCCAAGTTGCAGAGTGGGAAATTTTAAAGTACTTGGAATCAGCATATAAAATAAACAACACCAATATTGTTACTTTTACTTGCAAGCAAGTGGGTAAAATTGCTCTGTTAAAGCTAAAAAATTTAGACTCTACCTCGCTATCTTCAATCGAGATGGGAAATAAATTTTTGACATTGGAAATCCCAAATAGCACAAAGATATTTTTTAACTTTTTGACCAAGTCCCAATACACCCATCTTTCAAAATTTTTAACAACCTCTACCTACCAGGAGCTAAACAACATGGCTAAATACATTGACAGCAATATGGCACATGTTTTACGGATACAAACGGGTGAGCCTACTACGAGTGAAGAGCCTGCTAAAAGTAAAAACAATAAAAAGCCAAAGCCTTCAAGGCCCAATAAAATCACCAAACCGAAAAGGGTAAAACACGGTTTAGAGCTTTGATTAAACCAACACTATTTTTTTTTGTGGTATTATTCAACTCGTTATTTTGTGTTTATGCGAAGTTTGATTCAGAAAAAAAAATAAAAGTATAAAGCCCGCAATGAAAAATTACTTTCAATCTTTTACTCAATAAAAAAGTTTGTTAATAGATTATCAGCCTGTTGAGCTAAGTGATAAAACATGAGAATCCGGCACTCAAAGTTCATTGTAGTGATTCAAAACATTGATGATATCTGATCCTGGTACATTTAAATTAATTGATGAAGAACATGAAAATAGCAACTTGAGAACTAAATCTTCTGGTTCTGATCGTTTTAATCCAACGTTTAAAGACAAACAGATCAAAGGAATTGCAACTTTGTACTACTGTTATACAATTTGTATGCTGCTATTTAACGCGTTTTTGTGCAAAATTGAGCTAAAAACGGACAAAGAAAATCAAGCTACAAAGAATTATTTTCTGTTACAGAACTTGATTAGATTTCATTATTCAAGATCTAATAGTGAACAAATCAAAGAATTAGATGACGATATGAACGAAAATTACTTCAATGGAAGTGTATCTAGAAGTACTTATAGAAAGGAATCGGCAAACTCCGTGGCACATACAACATCTGCGTATCCTGATCTGCCCAAATTTTTGACTTCCAATACTTCAATTCACTACTGGACAGCCAACTCAAAGTTTAAGCCAGTTATACAAAAACAACCACGTGTTTCTAATGAATTATTCAGTGATATTTCTGCGTACAATAACATTTGTAAAAAATCTAATACTGTATACTTTTCTTCGACGAAATTCACAACATTGAGAACCCAGCTTCGTGTAAATCAAAGAAACAAGCAAAAAAAATTGCGCGTTACGAATGTATTTGATAACTTTCCTTAGTTGTATATCTAAACTATTCACTAATACTACGTGATCTATGTATCTAAACACTTTTCCACAAAAACAAAAAAATTAAAAGGGGCATACTGGGAATTGAACCCAGGGCCTCTCGCACCCAAAGCGAGAATCATACCACTAGACCACACGCCCTTTTATGAAATTTTCATTATTTGATAGTAATTTTGTTCTCGTTTTTGTTGTTTCAGCACACCAACAAAAACAATTTAATACATGATTTTCAATTGTGTGTAAGTACGCGATATCAAAGGAAGGGATATTAACTATATACATGTACCCTATGATAATATATATATATATTTATTTATTTTACATACGACAGATTTTTAATATCTTACTGTTTTAAAGTTATATGTGAAAACTTTCAAACTAGGTAGTTTATTCATCTTTAGCTTTGGCATCATCAGATTTCATGTATTGTTTGAACAGTGGATCGTTTAAAATTTCACCAACTCTCTTAGAAACATGGTCTTCGCTTTCGCTCAATTGTTCGTAAGCTTGTTCAGTGGCCATGGAATTGTTTAATTGTTTGAATTCTTTTTCGTAGTTCAAATCTAAACCTTGTCTTTGGTAGTAGTTGACTTTCAAACCAACACCAGTAATACTGTGTTTGGTAATATAGCTCAATAGAATGTCGACAACTTCTGGGTTAGTGTCCCACACTCTGATTAATCTTTTATGTGTTCTTCTTTCAAAATTTTCTTTGGTTTTGGCGAAAACGAAAGGAGCTTTGATAACGGTCCATCTTTCTCTTTTAGTAGGCAACGGTTTTGGACCAGTCATGGCAGCACCTAAATAGAAACCAGTTCTTAAAATAAAATCAGAAAAGAAATCAAGGTTTTCATTATCGTAGGCTCTTAATTGTAAATCACAGACCAAATCCCCGTGTTGCACTGGGTTTCTCAATGGTTGGTAGTAGATAGCTTTGACGTTAACTGGGGCTTCTTCAGTTGGGTTGGTGACTGTTTTGGAAAAAGTGGTCACAACTGGTTTGGTGTCTAGAGCTTCTGGTTCACCTTGTCTTGATAGCAATGAAGAACTCGAATTGTATCTGGAAACTATGCTAGAAACTGTTCTTGGTTGTCTCAAAGAAGAGATCAATCTTCCAGTATTGGACAATGGAGTCAGTGGGGATCTTTGCATTTTAGTTTTTGTTGGTTTTTTTTTATTGCTTTTTGTAGTATTTTAATAATATCAAACGCAGGTTTCATCATAGCTATGTCAAATGTATTAAAATTTCATATTTCATACCAAGGACAAAAGATGTTCAAAAATTGAAAAAAAAAAAAATTTTTTTTTAGGATTGTAGAAATTTTTCTTCAACTCATCTTTAGTAGTAACCCGACTTTTTGGGGATCAAGACGAAAAAGAAAAAAAAATCAATTAATTGGAAAACTGAGCTTCTCGTCTCATTCTTAAATGAAAAAGAAAAGAACTGATGATGACTTTAAACTCTCTGTGTATATTTCACATTGAAAATAAACCAAAAATAACCAAAAGCCTCAGAAAAGAGTTAAATAGTGCAAAGATGGGTAAAGGAAGTAAAGATAAAAGGGATTTATACTATAGAAAAGCGAAAGAACAAGGTTACAGAGCCAGATCTGCCTTCAAGTTGTTGCAATTGAACGAACATTTCAACTTTTTGAACAAGGATTTAAAGAGAGTTGTTGATTTGTGTGCAGCACCAGGGTCGTGGTCCCAAGTTTTATCTCGTAAAATGTTTGAAGAAAACGACGACGGGGCTGGTAATTTAGATAAAAAAATCGTTTCTGTTGATTTGCAACCAATGTCTCCTATTCCTAATGTCACCACTTTACAAGCTGACATTACTCATCCTAAGACTCTATTCAAAATCATGCAGTATTTCAATAACGAAAAAGCCGATTTTGTTTGCAGTGACGGTGCGCCAGATGTCACTGGTATGCACGATTTAGATGAATATGTTCAACAGCAGTTGATTTTGTCTGCATTGCAATTGACTGCCTGTATTTTGAAAAAAGGTGGTATCTTTGTTGCCAAGATTTTCAGAGGTAGAGATATCGACTTGTTGTACTCTCAGTTGGGGATGTTGTTTGATAAAGTATTGTGTTGCAAACCAAGAAGTAGTAGAGGGACCTCTTTGGAAAGTTTCATCGTCTGTTTGGACTATAACCCACCAAGTGACTGGACACCTAAATTGGATTTGAATATTTCCAATCAAGATTTTTTCAAAGGGGTTAGTGCTGCCAAAGTTAATGGTTCAGGTGACAAACTTGTAAAGAACTTTACTGAACTTGAATTAGACGAAAGAGAAATTGCTGATTTTATTTCTTGTGGTGGGTTACAATCTTTTGACTCAGATGCCACGTACCATGATTTACCAGAATCATCGACCAGTTTGGATCCAGTTCAAGGGCCAACAAATCCGCCATATAAAAGAGCATTAGAATTGAAAAAACAAGGTAAATTAGGTAAAGTTACTGTGTGATTCTCACATTATTATTGATCATCTTTATCAATGAGAAATAATAGTAGTAAGATATTAGTATAAATAATAACAGATATACAGAACTTTATATGTACAATATACAAATACATATTTTATATATATATAAATATCAAAATCAAGGAAAGAATTTGGATCATGCATCTTTTGTAGTGATGTTAAACACGTAAACTTCTTTAATTGCGAAAATGATAAGGAAATTGAGGAGATAGAAAATAAAGTCATATAAAATGGTTGTTCACAGATTAATCTTTCTTTTCCAAATCTTCTTTCAAAGTGTCTGGTTTCAAGGTTGGGAACAACAAGACTTCTCTGATGGTGTTGGAGTCGGTCAAGAACATGGCCAATCTATCGATACCACAACCCCAACCACCGGTTGGAGGCAACCCGTATTCCAAAGCGTTACAGAAGGTTTCGTCAACCATTTGGGCTTCGTCGTCACCTTGGTCTTTTTGTCTGGCTTGTTCTTCGAATCTTTCTCTTTGGTCAAATGGATCGTTCAATTCGGTGTATGCGTTACAGATTTCTTTGGTAGCAACGAAGACTTCGAATCTTTCACACAAACCTGGTTGATCTCTGGAGTATTTGGCCAATGGAGACATCATTTGAGGGTGGCCGAAAATAAAGGTTGGGTTGATGGATTGGTCTTCCAAGTATTCACCAACCAATTTGTCCAACATTCTGGCGTTGGTCAAAGGTGGAGGACAGTCCAATTTGTTGTCTTTCAAAACTTTTTTCAAAAATTCACCAGTTTCTTGGGTATGCAATTGGTCACCTTTTGGAAATTCGACTTTCAAGATTTTTTCTAATTCTTCAATCATGTTGATTCTTCTCCATGGTCTGTTGAAGTCCAAAGTCATTTCTTCTTCTGGGTTATGAGGGTTTGGATGGTATTTGATGACGTAATCACCAGTGATTTCTTTAACCATTTCACTGATCATCATTTCGGTCATGTCCATCAAGTCGTAGACATCAGCGTAAGCTTGGTAGAATTCACAAGTGGTGAATTCAGGGTTGTGGGTCATATCGATACCTTCGTTTCTGAATTGTCTACCAATTTCGTAAACTCTGTCCAAACCACCGACAACTAATTCTTTCAAGAACAATTCTGGAGCAATTCTCATAAACATGTCCATGTCCAAGTCGTTATGGTGAGTAACAAAAGGTTTGGCAGTGGCACCACCAGCAATAACGTTCATCATTGGAGTTTCAACTTCAATAAAGTCTCTGGTGTCCAAGAATTTTCTGACAAAGGAAATGATTTTGGATCTAGTAATGAACGTTTTTCTGGTGTTTTTGTTCATGATCAAATCCAAGTATCTCTTTCTGTATCTGGTTTCTTGATCTTTGAAACCGAAATGGTCGGTTGGCAACATGTGCAAACATGGAGTCAACAAAATGATTTTAGAAACAAAAACAGAGATTTCACCTTCACCACCTTTTTTAGGTTGGGTTCTACCAACGTAACCTTCAACACCAACAATATCACCTCTTTTCAACAAGTCGTGGTCTGGTTCGTAAGCTTCAGCATCAGCGTAATCTTGCAATGGAGACATGATTTGGACTTCAGCACCGTCACCGTGCAAGACGTAGAATTTCAATTTGGAACCAGATTCTCTTTTGTTGTGGATTCTACCAGCAATACAAACTTTTTCTTCTGGTAAAGTTTCACCTTTTTTCAAATCCTTGTATTTTTCCAAAAATTCTGGCAAAGAAATAGAAACGTGGAATTTGTGAGGGTATGGGTTTGGAGATTGAGTGTTTCTTAATTCTTTAATTTGTCTGGATCTAGCTTCAAAATATTGAGATGGAGATAATTCAGCAAAGGCATCAGAAGTTTTTTTTTTAGCAGAAACTGGTTTTGGTGGAGCAGCAGCAGCTTTTTTAGCCTTTTCAGCTTCTTTTTGTCTTTGCTTTAATCTTTTTTTCAATTCAGATTTAGAAACCATTTCACCGGTAACTTCATCCAAATGTAAGTTGGCAACTTGTTCAGCAACTTTTTCAACTTGGTCAGACATCTTTGATGTTTTGAGTTTGTGGGGTATTTTGTACTTCTCTTTAAAAAAAGTTATTAATTAAAAAAAGTGATGTACAATAAATGAGCTATAAAATAAGATACAGACATGTAACATACGTCAAAGTAGAACATTGATTTAACTACAAAATGATTAAAAAATTAAACAAATTACCTTACACGAGTTAATTAATACGTTAGACTAAAAACTTCACGAGAAACAATGAATAAAAAATAGATAAATCAACCATCGAATCAATCGAAACGCATGTTCTTACTCATTGAATGTCGTCGATACACTTTTACAATTCGTCAACTATAAGTTGTACAATCTCATGTCAAAAAAAAAAAAAAAAAAAAAAAAAAATCTCAGAAACTGGAAAAACTTGTGAACAAATTTTTTTCTTCTTATAACCAACAAAGAAAGAGTATTGCCATCAGTACAGTACTTGAAATCTTAAAGAACAAACACGTCTCCTGCGTGGATTTATAGGACAAAAATTGTTAATTTTTTGGTTTTTTTTTTTACCATCGGAAAACTCCATTCTCTCGTTTCTTTTCTTTTCTTTTTTTTTTTTGTTTTTTTTTTTGATTTATTATTTTCGTATATAGTGATGTATTCAATATTGTAAAACTAGAGTGATCGGGTAATATTAATTGAGGTGTATGGGTGTTAGTTTCATAAATGTTTGTTTGTTTTTTTAGTGCTTTCTTCAGTAAAGGGGAACGTAAAGTCATTTATTGCGGTTATTAAATTTGTTTGTAAAGAAGTAAACAAACTTGAGACAATAAAAAAACAGTAGATGCACGTGACAAAAACAATGCACGTGATAAAACAAGAAAAAAGTAAACGATGGTCTTTTTTCATGAGTGAAAAAGATTACCTGTTAACTACATGAGATGCCACATCGTACAAACACTAGAAATTACATACGTTTCTAGACTAACCTCAAGTGGTGGTGGGGTGTTTTTTTTTGTATTTTCACGACTTTACCTCTTTTCACAGAATAAGCTATTCATTATTATAATTACATTTTTCATCTACTATATACACTTCCACAATCAAGTAAATTACAGTTTTTTTTATCATTAATCTTTTATATAGATTTTCATAAGTTATTTATTATTTTTCTCTTTTGTAATATTTTTCAACCTAATATATAATACATCTCTTACTCTTAAACTTGTGTTGTTTGTGGCGGCTAAACATTCTCTAACCCTGAATGTTTTGATGTTTTGATGTTTTGAGACCCTTGTTTTAGTATTATTATCTTACCCGGATATACACACTTGGCAAATCCTTGTTAAGTCACAATTTTTCTAGCTTGAGATGCGTATGCTAAGACAAACAACGTAGTCCAAACAAAATCATACTAAGATGAAGAGAATAAAACACGTGATAGTTTTCTCAAGGAAGAAGGCAAAAAAAAAAAAAGTGAGTTGATAAATTTTTTTTTTTTTTTCTTCTTTTCTATTTAATTTGTCTCTTTTAATCACCCACAGGATAATTGTACGTGTCTTTGAGAGGATATTTGTAACCTCTCCATATATTTTTACATTCATAATTTTATAAATTTTTTAGTGGAAGTTACTACTACGCAATATAAGAAACATACCAACTACCACTAATAAAAACATTTATAAATAAATAAGTATGACGATTCCACTAAAATATAAAATGAATAAAGTTTTTTTCTTTTCATGTATTTGCTTTTTTATACTCACACAAACTCAAAAAACCAGATGATTTTAGTTCATTTATATGGTGATTTGACGTAGTTTGATGATTTTGAAATATACACACCACTTGTTTTCTACTTTGATTTCTGTGGGTTCAAGTTCAGAGAGTAGAGGTAGGTAGTAGTTAGTAGTGACAATAATTGTATTCGATAATATCAATTTAATAATGACTAGAAGTTGAGAGAGAAGTGTTGCTTATTAAATATTAAATATTATATATAAAGAGATGATATTTTGAGATATCTCTACGTAATGTGAATTATATTTGTATTTCTTAAAACATAGAGTGTTTGTTGTTAATGTAAGAAAAGACATATGAAACCAAGTATACTTTAATATACAAACTCATAAACAAACAAACAAACAAACAAACAAACAAACAAACAAACAAACAAACATACAAAAATGGCTAGAACTTTCTTCGTTGGTGGTAACTTTAAATTGAACGGTTCCAAAAAATTGATTGGTGAAATTGTTGAAAGATTGAACGAATCCAAATTGGATGCCAACTCTGAAGTTGTTATCTGTCCTCCAGCTATCTACATTGAATACGCTGCTTCCATTAACAAAAAATCCCCACAAGTCCAAATTGGTGGTCAAAACACCTATGTCAAAGCTTCTGGTGCTTTCACTGGTGAAAACTCCGTTGACATGTTGAAAGAAGTTGGTGCCGACTGGGTCATCTTGGGTCACTCTGAAAGAAGATCCTACTTCAACGAATCCTCCGAACTGATTGCTGAAAAAACCAAATTTGCTGTTGACAACGGTTTGAAAGTCATCTTGTGTATCGGTGAATTGTTGGAAGAAAGAAAAGCCGGTGTCACTTTGGACGTCTGTATCAAACAATTGGAACCAGCTTTGGCCAAATTGACTGCTGCCGACTGGGACAAAGTCGTCATTGCTTACGAACCTGTCTGGGCCATCGGTACCGGTTTGGCTGCTACTCCAGAAGACGCTCAAGAAACCCACAAACAAATCAGAGACTACTTGAAAGAAAAATTGGGTGAAGAAAAATCCGAATCCATCAGAATCTTGTACGGTGGTTCTGCCAACGGTGCCAACGCCGTCACTTTCAAAGACAAAAAAGACATTGACGGGTTCTTGGTCGGTGGTGCTTCTTTGAAACCAGAATTCGTTGACATCGTTAACTCCAGAGCTTAAAAAAAAACATGTGAAATAGAACGATATTAAAAATCAATTTATTTATATATAAATACATGTACATGCTATGTAACTTTGTTTCTTAAGAGAAAACAAAAATTTAATGAAATGAACTAAGAAAAAGAATCGTTGAAATCTATAATTTAAAAAGTATATTGTAATACATACTTAGATATATATATATATATATACGGTCTTGGGAATCACAAAAGCCAGTAGGTCATACTAGAATACCATAGTACTTTGAGTCAGGATACTCTTTTGTTAGTTCTTCCCATTGAACAATGAAATCGTCGTACATTTTGGCGTAGTATATGATTAGTCCGCTAAGACTTAGTCTAGTGACTCTGGCCAAACTCTCAATATAGATGATTTTGATGCTCTTACTCGATCCACCGTTTGTCTTGTTGAAAATCATGCTGCATTTCTTGGAAAAAGTTAAAATGTTGCTTAGCACCTGGAACACTCTCACATACACACTGATCAAAACAGATGTCCCTGGACCATTTAATAAGAAAACACTCTTTTGGTTTCTGTGAAACAAGTCGTTGTAAACAGTGGCAGAGCACAACGGCACAGTCAAGTTCAACACGATGTTGACCATTGTAGAAACGATACTTAATAGAGACTGGAGTTTCCCCGACCCAACCTCTCTCGCCTTGTTTAGTTGGATGTATTTGATGTTTGTCTTGGCAAGAGCCGAAGACTTTTCTGTATGAGGGAACCTTTTGTTGAAGTTGACAAAGCTGGTTTCGTCACTGTAGCACACGTATAGCGTGCCCTTGAATAGCACCTGCATGTAGTTTTCCAATATCTTCAACATCTCTCCCGTGTGCCCCCCTGAGCCCAAAAACACAAACACATTATCAATCTTATCGACAGAGGTGTTGGATGATTTCTTGGTATTGGAGTGTCTGTGGCCTTGGAACTGGAATGCGTTGACAACAGAGAGGTTGACGTAACTGACCAATATTAACAGTATTATAACTAAAAAAGTGATGTATTCAGCCATAATGAGTGTTGTGTGTTGTGATTTTTTGGTTTCTTTAGTAGAAATGTATAAGGTTCAACTGCTTTTTTGAAAATTCCAACTAAATAACCAAGGTAAAAAATCCGCAACTGCTAACAGAGAAACCAAAACAAAAAAGAAATCACGTGCAACGCGTAAACAAAAAATAAAAACAACAGGAAACAGATCGCATCACATTATAGAAAGTTGCATTTCTCTATGGCAAAAAAAAATAAAGTTGGAGTAAAAATATACCAAAAGCATTTATATGATAGGCGGTTAATGAAAGTGTGTTTTAATAAGACCACATAGAAAGAAAAGACGACACAGATTAAAAACACTCTAGTAGATGCAACTGATTGGATCATACAAAAACCAGCCCTTCAAGCCTCCACAGAAAAGCGCAAATGCTCCTGGCGTTAAATACGCACCTGTGGCGAAGAATAGACCTGTCGTCAAGCACGCGCCAATGGCCAAAAACGCACCTGTGGTCAGAAATGTGGCTCCACCTAAAACAATATACGGGTACACAAAATCAGCGGCTCCAAAGACATCTGTGACACCTACAAACAAGCTAGCTACATCGTCAAGTCACGACTCGTCTAAAAAATACTGCTCCTTGATGTACAGAAAGTACACCACCAAGAAAAACAAGACATGGGATGGCGATGCGTACGGAATATATATACCCGATTCAAGAAACCTAATGGTATATAGTATAGAGGGGAGGTACCTGGGCTCAAAAAGCATACCGACCTCATTGAATGACACCATGATCGTATCGTTCAACAATCTTGAATATCAGTTAGATTACTTTATAGAACCATCAATGAAATCAGAGTACCAACACGTAAGAGAGACTCTTTCGCCCAATGTGCCGATGATAAATCAAACCATTTCACATAATAAAAGGTCAGCTCAAGTGGAAGAGGAACATTCAGACCCGGTTTCTTTCCAAGAACCAGCAATTTCTCAGGAACCAGTTAAAAAAGTAAGAGTTAACTCACACTTTACGTCTCCAATGTTAATAAAGCCACTGAATTCTCTTTCGAATAATCTTTCTACATCTACAGCTAATGTATCATCAAAATCTTCTAAAAGACTGAATCCTCTGCATGACCCTACTAAGATAACAAATCCCCTAATAATGAACAAGTGCAAAACTGAAAGTGCCGGAGAATATAGTACAGACGTAGTGGTTGATCCCTTGATTAGCAATTTATTAAGACCACACCAGAGGGAAGGGGTGAAGTTTATGTATGATTGCATCATGGGTGTCAAGTCACCTGACATTTCTGGATGCTTGTTAGCTGACGAAATGGGACTAGGAAAAACATTGATGACTATAACTATTATATGGACCTTATTAAAACAAACACCTAATCCAAAGCAAATTTCACAAAGAGGTCTTGTGTCTTTAAACGGTGAGATAAAAAAAATTATGATTGTTTGTCCGGTGACATTGATATTAAACTGGAAAAAAGAGTTCAAAAAATGGATTGGCTTGCAGAAAATAGGGATACTGACATTAAACAATCCAAAAAACGGTACAGATAAAGATAAATCAGATTTTCAAAATTTTCTCAAAGTTCAACGAACTTATCAAGTGATTATTATGAGTTATGAAAAAGTTATTAGTTTGCAAAACATTTTCAACGAAATGGATGTCAATCAATACGTAGATTTGTTAATATGTGATGAAGCTCACAGATTGAAAAACAACAACTCTAAAATTTTGCAAACTTTGAAAACCTGTGATTTTAAGAAAAAAATTTTATTAACAGGGACCCCAATTCAAAATGATTTGAATGAGTTCTTCACCATTATCGATTTCTTAAACCCAGGGATAATGGGGAATATAAACAGTTTTAAGAAAAACTATTCAACACCAATATCGAGATCTAGAGAAATAAACAACAGATCAAACGAAAAAGTCATGGAGCTAGGAAATGAACGATCCGCTGAGCTTATAGATATTACCTCTCAATTTATTTTAAGAAGAACCAATGATATTTTAAATAAGTATCTACCTCCAAAATTGGATTACATCGTTTTTTGCAAACCAACTAAACAACAAGTTGAAATTTCTAACAATATTTTGGCAGAGAACAATATTAATTTTGACAAAATGTCATTTAATTCTTCCTTAGGATTGATTACTCTATTCAAAAAAATTTGCAATTCTCCTAGTTTAATTCACTCAGATACGTATTATAACTCTGAAAAATTGTCGCTGAAATCTAATTTAAACATTTCAACAGAACATAGTGGTAAGCTAAGAGTTTTCAACCAGATATTGCAAAAAATTAAAAGAACATCAAATGACAAAATTGTTATTATATCAAATTACACACAGACTCTTGATATTATAGAGAATGTTTTGAGAGGTCACCAACTTTCATTTCTAAGACTTGATGGCTCAACAGCTACAAAGGTTAGAAACTACAACGTACAGGAATTTAACTCTAATCCGATGATTAGATGTTTTTTGCTAAGTGCAAAATCTGGTGGTGTTGGTTTAAATTTAATTGGGGGAAATAGATTGATTCTTTTTGATAATGATTGGAATCCAGCTATTGATGCTCAAGCCATGGGTAGAATCCATAGAGATGGTCAAAAAAAGACATGTTATATATACAGACTTGTAACAACAGGTTTAATCGATGAGAAGATTTTACAGAGACAGTTGATGAAAATTAACCTTTCAAAACAAATTTTAGATGACGCCGCGCAGGAGGAAGATGAACAAGTTGGAACGACCAAGAAATCTAAAGAGCAAAATTCAAACATCTTTGAACAAACGGATTTGAAGGATTTGTTTACAATCAGAACAGATACTAAGTCCAACACCCACGATTTGATTTGTCCGTGTATTGGTGATTATCACGAGGTAGGGGATTACAATGAAAGGGATGCCCAGATACAAGAGATCAAATTAGAAACTGGGTTTATGAATGGGAACAGAGCTCAAGAGCATATAGAAAGTCAATTGAAGAAAAGCGAAGTTGAAAATAAGATATTAATTCAGCAATGTTTCAAAGGCTACAAACATGTTGATCCTAATTTAGAAGACTCTCATGGAAATTTCTTTAGGGAAAAATTAAAAGACACGGTATTGAAATCTGTTACTGATACAAGCATATCTTTTATTTTAGAAAAGTAAATTTAATTATTGATAGAGATATATATATATCAAGTATATACAGTGAAAAATGCACTTATTTGTTGAGCTTCATTCTGGCCTCTGCCGCTCTTGCTCTTTGTTCTCTCATGTATCTCATCTTTTGTTCGGGAGTCAAAGAGTTGATGGTTTGCTGCAGGTTACTTGGCTGCAGGGCTGTGCCTCCCAAGACTTTGTCGTTTTTTCTTTTTTCTTCTTGCTGCAGCTTTTGCTCTTGTCTAACTTCATCTAATTTTTCTTTCAAGGCTTTACTCTTGGCGTCCTCTATTTCAGACTCCTGTTGATCTATCATTTCTCTAGTCAATGGCGGACCAACATGTGCATCTTCCCAGTTGGCATAGCTCTCCCCTAGATTGTGTCTTGCCATCTGAAATGCCTGTTTTATCTCAGCTTTATTTGTCAAATCCGCTGCCACTCTTCCCAGGGTATTCTTTATAGTTGGGTCTGCTTTCAAAGTATTAAGTAAAATATATGTCATGTTTTTCAACCCGTTGTTTGAAGCGTAATGTAGCAACGTTGAAGTATTAGTGGCGTACTGAGACTTTGGTTCCAATTCAAAGTTGACATCCAACTTGTTTTTTCTCAAGTAGGCAATCAACAAGGGAGCCTTAGCCTTTTTCAGTAGCTGTATCAATTCTTTCGAATGTACGATTTCCGGGGTTTCCTCTTCGATTTCAACTTTTTTAGCTTCCTTTTGAGGCTGCTGAGTTGGTGCATATTTGTTCTTACTGTCAACAGGTTTTTTTGTTGACTCTGGCTTGGTTAAAATTTGAAAGTAGGATAGTTTTGCCCACGATCTTTTCAACTCAGAGGTGGTTGGTCTTTTCGTAGTAAAAGGCAAGTTCATAATTCTTTTATCGTTATTTTTCAATGGAGACTCGTCGTTGATCAAGATTTTTCTGTTGGCAATACCGTTTGCTCTGATAAAGATATATCTACAGTTTGACAAATGCGGTGCCCAATCTTGCAGTAATTTTTGAACATCTTGTTTCAATGCTGCTTCGTTGTATCTTCTCAATGTGGAACCTGCAGAATTGGCTTTCCCCTTGGCATTATCCATGGCAGATTGGGACCCACCCTGTTTTCTTCTGGTTGTATACCTGTGGAAAGTTTTGTGATGCAAGATGTTTACCATTTGCTCTTGCAAGGACAATTCAATTTTTTTGTTGAAAGTGATGTTCTTAAGTCTTGTGTGTGAGACGATCGCACCTGCAAAATGACCACCACCAATCATGAAAATCGCAGAGCTCTGAGACTCTTTGAAATCGTCACTCAATTGTTGAATTGGATTTCTGGTTTCATTGAAAAGATGTTTGTATGCCCCTAAGATTTTATTTTCCGGTAACAAGCTTGATTTCATATATATGAAGGGGGATTTGGTATTCAAGTAGCTGGCCCTGTTATCAGAGTTTTCTGCTGCATTGGTGTTATTTTCTTCGTTGAACTTTTGCATCGAGGTTTCAAAAACAGTTGTTAATTCGTCGATCTCAGAGTCCTCTTCATCTTCTGAGCCAGATATACTTTCTTCCGAGTCGTTGTCCTTGCTGAACAATTCTTGAAACTCCATTTCAGTTATTTTTGGCAGTCCACTCACGTCTCTCTTAAGGTTGAATCTGTGGAAGTCGGTTTTGTAGTGGTCTCTGGATTCGATATCGACATTGCAAACCGAGCAGAAAGTGTTGTTTGTGGCCACAATTTTTTTAAAAGAGACCCCATCTGGTGCGCTGGCTCCTTGCAAACGTTCCCTTTCCTTTTGTTCTTGTTGTTGCTGTTGTTGTTTTGTAAATTCCTCTGTCACTTCAATGTCGTCATCATTAAAATACATCAACTCCAAAGAGTTCAAAACTGATTTAGGAGTATTGAAAATGTATAACTCATCTTTTTTCAAGTTTTCAGCCATTTTGATCTTGACTAGTTTTCAAACCTAAGTTATGTGTGTTCTAAGGATCTAGTTTGTGTTTTTAATTTATTTTTTTTGAGAGACCCAAGAGTGTGGCTTATGAATTTATAACTTCTAAACCACTCACTTCTAAACACCAACATCGATGAACACCGGTCATTACTGTGCTTTTTTTTCTGCATTTTTTTTTACATGCATTCTGTGTGAGGAAATCAAGAAAAAATATCCAAAACACGTGATCAAAAATACTCTATTTAAGAATCACAATAACTACTTCATACAAAAAGGTCATTTTATGGTTCAATTTTGATTATAGATGAACTACTTACTATCTACAAGTTACGCTCAATTCACTTCTTACACTTTTGAATATTTTTATCAAAAAAATAGAAATGTCAGTTTAGTTAAAACACATCAAATTTAGACAACAATCTTTCATTTGCAGTTCCAACGTTACGTAAGAGCAATTAAAGAAGAAAAACACAACAGATGAAGAACAGGAAAAGAGATCTGAAGAAAAATATATTAAGTTCTTTTCCTAAATAGAAGTAAATGTATATACAAGGACGATTTTTGTTTCAAAACCTTTATTTAAACGTTTTCTTTCCTTATTGAGAACCGATTCTGTGACATTCTTCCAAGAAGAATCTGATTTTGTCTGGATTCATGAATGGATGAGTACCGTGACCGAAATTGACAATGTAGTTTTTCTTACCACCACCGAAACCTTTGATCATTCTTTCGACTTTTTCAGAAATGACTTTGTCGGACCCGTAGATGCAGCCTGGATCAAAGTTACCTTGCAAAGTGACTCTGCCATTGTTGATTTTGACAGCTTCTTTTGGATCCCAAGTCCAGTCCAAACCAACACAGTCGTACCCAGCACCACACAACTTGTCCAAGGCGTACCAGGACCCCTTGGAGAAGATTGTGATTGGGATTTTATCTTGAACACCTAGTTCTTTCAATCTCAATGGCACTTTGGCAGCAATTTCTTTCAAGTATGGTAAAGAGAATTCATCGAAATCGTTGCTACCCAATTCACCACCCCAACTTTCAAAAACTTGCAAGATTTGGGCACCAGCAACAACTTGTTGGGCCAAGAATTCAATGGCAACATCAGTGATTTTTTGCAAGATCTTGTGACTCAATTCCGGTCTAGCGTTGATCCACTCTTTAACGAATCTGAAAATTTTCGAACCACCCCCTTCAACCATATAGGTCAACAAGGTGTATGGACCACCACAGAACCCGAACAATGGGACTTCACCGTCCAACTTGGTTCTAGTCATAGAAATGGCTTTGAAGGCCCAGTCCAATTCTTTCAAGACATCCACGTGGTATTCCAGAACTTTGGCAGCGTCTTCTTCAGTTCTCAAAGGTTCAGGGAAATGCGGACCTTTACCCTCCAACATTTCAACTCTCATACCCATGGCTTGTGGAATGACCAAGATATCACTGAAGATAATGGCAGCATCAATCAAGTTTCTGTATCTGGTGATTGGCTGGATAGTGATTTCACTAGCAATTTCAGCGTCTCTACAACATTCAAAAAAATCTCTACCGTTTTTAACTTCGTGGTATTCAGGTAGATATCTTCCAGCCTGACGCATAATCCAGCATGGAGGTCTTTCCACAGTTTCACCCTTGGCAGCTCTTAAAATCAAGTCGTTTTTCAATTTTGGAAATTTAGCAGTAGGATCTTCTTGAGCACTCATTTTTTTTCCAAATATTTTTTCCAAATGTGGTTGGTCTTTCTTAAAATTTTTTTCTTTTTTCAATTCCTGTTTTTGAATTTCAATATCAGATATATCGTATTGTAATTGAGTCTTTCTAAAAGTCATGCACATGAAGCCTATTTGAAAAAAACTACTTGGTACTAAATTTATTTCTTATCTAGATTAAATCAATGATTAGTAGGTTAGAGTGAAGAAAACATTAAAACGACTTCTCTTTTGAGTTGACGACTCGCCATAAAGTCTTTTGACATTCACCTATGAATACACACACACCCACTTTAGACTATCGTTAAATTGTAAAATCAAAGTCGATATTTTTTAAATCCGTTCAATTTGTATCGTACAAGAAGACTGAAGAAACAAAGAGAAGAGATTAACAATTTCTACAAACAGACAAACTAAAAAATTTAAAAAAAAAAAAAAAATTAATAAAAATAAATAAAAATTAAATTTCCAACTTAACAATAACCCAACAACACTAAGAA
>JAJMDI010000147.1:81723-101844 GCA_030573535.1 Hanseniaspora occidentalis var. citrica
TTTTTTTTTTTTTTTTTTTTTTTTTTTTTTCTTTCTTAACAAAAGTTTCAATTCAATTCAATGCAAAACACATCACGTGATTATATACACTATGCTATGTGAGTATTGTAGTATGATTTGTACCTAATCAACACAATAACCCAGACACCACACTTTTAAATTACCAGAGGATAGTAGTAGTGGTATATCATTAATTAGATGCAGCTCTAAGAGGAATCTGCATGCAATAATGACTTATTAGAGATTTTAAATTTTACTCTTTTGACTTTTGTAAACAATAAAGTACAATGTAAAGTTTGTTTACGGAAAATTTCAGAGGGATTTGAGAAACAATGTAGTATGGATGAAAGTTTCCAGGTTTTGTTTTTGGTACTTT
The DNA here is from genome assembly GCA_030573535.1 of Hanseniaspora occidentalis var. citrica. Lineage (NCBI taxonomy): Eukaryota > Fungi > Ascomycota > Saccharomycetes > Saccharomycodales > Saccharomycodaceae > Hanseniaspora > Hanseniaspora occidentalis. The sequence continues at coordinate 82,100 of JAJMDI010000147.1, forward strand.
TTTCTACATTTAAAGAGAAAAGAGAAGAGAGTAGTGTGATTTTCTTTTTCTTCTTTTTTTTTTGAGATAAAAATGCGGGTAATTAAATTTTAAAAAGAGGGTAACAAATTTGTAGGAGACCAAGAAAAAAAAACAAAAAACATGGAGAGAAGAACCTTCTTCTTTAGATAACAAAAAAAACTACAGAGATTTGTGTTTGTAGTGAGCCAATTGGCAATTCTTCACTGTATGGTTTGTAAGAGTTGTGTACTTATCAATTATAGATTTGTTTCCTTATTAGTTGACCTATTGATATAATAATAATACACAGAGATAGAGACATAAAATACATACACACACACTGGCAAAACATCATGAGGTCAGTGAAAACCCTATTTAAATACAGAAGAACGTCGGTCAGTATACTGACGTTTTTGTTGTATGTGAGTGTTGGGATTTATTTTTACTTGTTCAACGAGGGGGTTCCTGCTATTAACTACGATAACGAAGATGTATACTTGTTAGACAACGCGTGGCTGCATTTACAACAGATCACCAAGCATCCGCATCCATACTGCAGTAAAGAAAACGACAATGTGCACGACTACTTGTACTCTGAAATCAAGAAATTGGTTCATTCCAAGAGTAGTGAACCAAAAGACAAGTATGATTTTGTAGAGATCCAAGACGATAAACAGGATTTGCAATTGAAGGCTTTGTTTAAGCAAAAGGATGTTTTCAATGCCAAATCCAAAGACACAAGAGTCATCTACTATGAAAGTTCCAATATTATGGTCAAAGTTGTAGGGAAGTTGGGGAACAGTGTTCCAGGTGTATTGTTGTCTGCTCATTATGATTCTGTTCCACTGGGTAACGGGGCCACTGATGACGGGAAGGGGATTGTGACTTTGTTTGCGATGCTTGAGTATTTCTTAGAAAACCAGCCAGAAAAGACCTTGGTTTTCAATTTCAATAATAACGAGGAGTTTGGTTTGTTGGGAGCCACTATATTTGGGACTGATCATCCATGGAGAAGTTTGGTTGACTCTGTGATTAACTTGGAAGGAACAGGAACAGGTGGTTCAAGAGCGGTTCTTTTCAGAACATCAGACACAAAGATGGCCATGTTGTACCAGGAAGCAGTTCAAGACCAACCCTTTGGTAACTCGATGTACCAACAAGGGTTTTACAACAGATTTGTTGGAAGTGAAACAGACTACAAAGTGTATCAAGAACAACAAGGTTTAAGAGGATGGGACATTGCTTTCATCAAACCAAGAGACTTGTACCACACTTGGAAAGACTCGACTCAGTTCACTGATAAAGAATCCTTGTATCATATGTTGCACACAACTTACCAATTGTCTACATATGTTGCAAACAATGTGGAAAATAGTACTGGTGCTGGTGATGGTGATTTTGAAATCAATGGTGAAGACGATTTGTCCCCAGCTGTTTACTTTGATTTTGCAGGAAGTTTCTATGTTTTGAGTGCTAAGAAATTGTTTGAAATTAATATCATTTCCTTAATCTCGTTCCCTATTTTGACCATCATTACTTTTTTGATTGTCAATCAAAACATCATTAGTGAGAAGAAGAAAGCTTACTGGACATTTTTCAAATTGCCAATCTCTATGGTCATTTCCTATTTGGTTTTATTATCATGGAACAATTGTTTGCAAAATGTTAATCCATTGATTGTTTCTAGAAACTATTGGTTCCCAATTGCTTCTTCCACCAGTATCTACATGCTGTCTCAGTACTACATTTTAAGAGGTGTCTTGAAGGCTGGATACAAGTTTAAAACTATTAGTATGCTTGAAATCACTATTGGTTTATGGTTCTACTTATTAAAAGCTACTATTAATTTGAAAAATCATGATTATAAAGACACAGGGATCTATGGTTTCACTATTTTGTACATTTTGTTTTCTATTGGGTCTATTGTTGGTATTTTATTGGAACCGTATCCATCTTTGCTTTCTACTACTGATGGAATTGATTTTGAAGATTCAGAAAACGGACAATTGACACACACACAACCATTAATTAATAGTCAAGTCAACTATGGTTCTATTGATAACAATACTCACCCATTGGATTATGAAAACAGCGATGATGAACAAGAAGAACAAGACGACGATAATGATGATCATGAAATTACCTCCAGTAGTTTGGACAAAAATCAATACTCTAGAGCTAAGAAGAATCACAGCTACTACAACTGGTTGCTACAATATATGGTTGTTTTCCCTGGTTCTCTATACATCATGTTCAACTGTGGTGGATTGATTATTGATGCGTTAAACCAAACCGTTCAAGAAAGCGAAAAGGCTACTTTTAATTTATTTAGATTCATTCCCTTGATGGCCATTTTTATTTCTTTGCCTTTGTTACCATTTATCACAAGACTAAACTATTTGATGGTCATGCTTATTAACGGTATTTTCATAGTCAGTAGTTTGGTCTGTGTATTTGGTAAGCCATTTACCGACTCTATTCCAATGAAGATTAGAACAGGTGAATACTGGGATTTGAACACCACACCTCCAACAGTCAAGATTCACACTTACGGGAGAGATATTGGCGATGGGTTTTTAGAAAACATCATTAGAGATTTGCCATCGCAAAAGTACAACAAAAACTTCAAATACGACTGTGTCAAGGCCTACGACGGGAACGTCTTGTGTAAACATGATGCAATTCCACTGGCTTCAAGCACCAATTCATCCCTAGTGGCCAGTCCTTACGAATTTGACATTGAAGTTATCGAAAACAACAGACTAGATTCCAAAAGATCCAAATACGAACCTATTTCTGCGACTTTTAAAATAAACGTTAAAGAAAACAGAGCGTGCACTTTGAAATTCCCACCATCTACTGAAAACACGTTGAGGGAAATAACCATTAATGGGGACGAAAAGAATTTGCACTACATCAAAGCAGATGGCAAGGGGATCGACGAATTACAATTGCACAAGTTGGATTTCACCAAGTCTTCCTACAAAGTCAATTTGGTGTGGTTGCCTCAAATCTTGTTGCAAAACAGCAATTCAAACACCCAAGACGAATTAGAAGTCGAGGTCTCCTGTTACTGGGGTGACTATGCTACCTTTGACGAGAAAACGGACAATGTCAAGATCAATTCCCCGGGTCTAATGGAGTTGATTGACTACTCACCTAAAAACGTCATCTACACCAATAGAGAAAAGGGGATGATTGTATCTCAAAAGAAAGTTGTATTTTAAACTACATAGTTTTCTAGAATAAGTAATTTGTATATTAAAAATATATGTGACCAAAGGTAAATTGTTATCTGTGTTTTTTTTCCCGGGTTTTTTTTTTTGAAAATTTGCCGAAAATTTGTGAATATTGGCACAAAAATGGTGTCTTTGCGGTACCTTAACTTTTTCATGTAATTTTATTAAAAATTTATGAATGCCAATCACAGACATGTATATCCTGTTTGAAATACACAACTTTAATAGAATGAAAAACAAAAGCCAAAAGGTATCCAAGCCATATTCACACACACACATATATATATAGGACTGTATTTGGTCTATATTTTGCTAGCTATTTGTAATATATATTTATTCTTGAGATACTAGAACAATTTGAAAGAAAGAGAATGGTACTTAGAACTGATATTTTCCAAGACAAGACTAATACTGCCAACAACAAAGTTGCAACAGCTGCAAATGTTGGTAATAATCAAAACCGCGACTATTTCATAGCCCGATGCAAAGAAAGCTTTGAAAAGTTGGCTATTCACAATGAAAAAGATGAGGAGTGCACCAAACACTCTGGGGGGAGTACTGTTGGTAGTTCGTTAAGACAAAAATCACACAAACGGTCATCTGCCTCACAAGAAGCTTTTGACTACATGTCTTTTTATTTTTCCAAAATGACGTTGGTGCCCCAAAGTGTGTCTGCTTTCAAGAACAAAGACTATTTATGTTATGACGAGGAAGACTGTGATATCTACATAGAAATTGAAGACACAGCAAGCAGCGAGCAAAACCATACCATGAGCAGCAAATTTACTATGCACAATAGCACGACTAGAAGCAGTCTTGACGGAACAACAAATTCTTCTGCAATAATACAAAACTGCAGCATCAGAAACACCAGTAGTTCCAATTGTAAGTACGCTTGTAAGCACAGTTATCAAAAGAAAGGTGGGAGCTACGTTTTGATGCCTCGTAGCTATCAACACCACGTGATGTCTACACTATTAAAATTTCACTACGAACACAACTACGACTACAAAATTTATAAAAATTTCCAGTGCCCACCTAGTAGATGCTCTTTAGTTTCCCCAGTGAGACAGGGGTTTTCCTCAATATTTAAGACAAATGATCACACGACTGACATCCATCACCAGGATGGCGTTGTCAATATCATATCTTGGAGATACAGTAGAACCAGAGGAGCAGGCAACACATTGCTCACAGAGTATCTTTGCCGGTATTGCAAGGGCAAGAACTGGATAGAAAACACGAGCTATTTTGAGCACTTGTTTTTTGCTCATGGAATAATGACTGAGTTGAGCTCACACTTTTACAAACAGCACGGCAATGAGTTTATAATTACGCGGAAAAACATCTCAACTGGTGAGCATTTAGGGACAACTACTAGTGCTTCTAATATGGACTCCAAAAACAACCAGAATGTCTACTACGCCATCAATGAGAGTAACAATGTCTGCAAGATTCTTAAGCCCCAAATTTTTTTGAACAGGAATTTGTTGAGCCATATTGAAGTCAAGTTGTTGCCTTTGCCCTTGAAGATATTCCAAGATTACATCAGACCTAAGAAACTCCGGATATTTTGTGAATGCCCCTACTGTTTCATGTGGGTACGGTGTGGCTTTGCAGAACATGATCATATTTTGGTCGAGTCTTTAGAATATGAACAACTCGACCCATTCACTGGTGATGCAAAAAAGACTCTGACTTATACTAGTATAACTCAAAATCGCTCTAGATCTAATATTCGTGGTATTTATGAAAATTATTTTATTCACCTAATAAACGATTGCATGGAATTCAAAATTAAGGAATACTACAGATATAATTGTTTGTTTCTAGAAGGATGAAAAGACTGAGAAGAAAACGTAGACACTTACGCAGAGAAGAGCGGAGAAATTACCAACACCCCCCCCCCCCCCCCGAAAACTTTTTTTTTAAAAAAAAACTTGCAAAAAAAACTGAGAAGCCTTTTTTTTCAATCTCCGCGGATTTGTCCAAGTCTGGTTATTTTGTTTCAGAATTACGTAAAATATGAAATGTTCCATTTTGTCTTGTTTTATTGGTTCTTAGTTTCATTTCAATACTCCGATTATTTTATTACTATTTACTTGAATATATAATGTTTCATGTTTTATATGATGTAATTTAAGAATCTATTATTCTAAACATTTAGTTTCCCAAAGTTCGATTCCATCACAATACGTGTGACCTATGATAAAATACAGGATAGTCTGTCATGATTCTTTGTTTCTTAGTTTTTTTTTCCCTTTGATAGTAAAAATCTTCAAGTAATGAAACATCAATGATCATTTTGAACTGAAATTCAACAATAGAAATATAAACTAAAAGCAAAATGTGGTGGCGTGATGAGCTCTGAGATATCTCTCAACATACTTTGTAGGTATATTGGTGCAGAGTGGTTTTTTGACTCTACCTATATTTTATTAAAATTTTTTTGCCTCATAAACTACAATAAATATCGGAGTATAATATTCGAACAGTCTAGTAGTTTTAGGAGTCCTTTCTACGGGATAGTTTCATTTGAACATCATACACAATTTAAACTATAACTTTGATCACTTTTAAATTTAGAGAGATTGATGGAAAAAATGTCAATCAATCACTTAAAAAAACGAGCAAAAGATGTAAACAAAAAATTACTGGTGATCTAATCATAGAAATACTCTGCTCATAAATCTCCGATTTTTTTTATTTTTGGTTTTTCTACGCGCCTAAGCAATGTGTCATAAAGTTAGCCACGTGTATCAATCATTTTGTATAATGTTAACAATCTAAACATTAAAGCAGTCTTTCTAAAAAATTAATTCTCAAGATGTGTGACTAAAGAGAGACCCACCATAATCAAATTGGTAGCTCGTCAAGAGCAAAAGAATAAAATTGAGTCAGATATTCGAATAGTGGAGGTTCTAAAAAGAGAGCACAAGACAACCCCCCAAGACAATAAAGAAAGTAGGAAGGAAAGAGTCACTTTGAATTTACTAAGTATACATTTGGATATCACACCATGTGTTGATTATGTATTTTTATCAGCACTGTTCTTTGTATTATATCAATATCTAAATTAAAATATTCATTTGGTTTGCCAAAACAAGAATAATTATAATACAAAACAATAGTCCATTTCTTGTTTTTCTTCAAGTTGAATAATTTTTTTGAATTACTAAGAACATATCCTAGATTTATAGTAATAAATCTCAATTTAAGAAAACTACAAAGTTTGCTTTTTGTTATTTGTTGAGATAGTTAAATTATTCAAACAAAGTAAATATATGATAATAATAATACAGATAGAACATCTTGCCACAGTCAATTTTTTTTTATTTAATGACGAGAGTTAAAAAAAAATCATTTTTTTCTCTTGTAAAATTCCGTAGAAAGGTTTTTTTCAACTTTTTGTGTTTTAACTTTTCTTTTTTTTTTAAAAAAGTTTTTATCTGGTTCAACTGCACTACTTTCTAAAAAGATTACAGTAATAAAGAGGCTTGTTTGCTGTTTTTAACTTTTTTTTGTATATACAGGATTGGATATTATGCAACAAGAATATCAATCAATTTGCTTTTCTTACAAATTGTGGTGAGATATTGATTGAAATAAGATGTCAATTAAAAAGCAAAAAGAAAAATAGATACTTTTTAATTTTGTTGAATTTTTTCTTTTCTTTTTTATTTTGACTGTTGATGTTCTTTCAGTCTTAGTGAGGCGTTTTTAATGGAAGTCTTAGACGTTCGATTTTAAATCTCAAAGTATTTTAGTCTTGGTTTTATGTTTGATCTTAAAAGAGTACGCACAATAAATACTCGAATATTACGATTTTTATTAGGACCCAAAAAAAAAGTAAAAGTTACTGAATGGGAAAAAAATACACATTCATACCAGTGAGATCACTAGCAGAAGATCAAACACTCCAAAGAGCTTTGTGTATTATTTTTTTGTTTCTAGAAAATGGTGGCTGATTCGAATTTGACAAACATCAATCCAAGTGATAGAAATAGAACTTAATAATAGTGGAGCAAAAGAATAACATCAAAATCTCATCAAAACATCAATAGAACTTAAAAAATAATATACATTATGGCGAGAACACAGAAACACTAGTAGTTTGAAAGATGTATTTTTTTTAACATTCGATTCTCAGGTATAGATAAAATGAAATAAATGATAGCAAAAAGGAACCCATGGGAGTGTGAAACAACGAGGCACACATACTAAAGATTATAGTCCACGATTTTGACTTCGAAACCTTTAATCTTTTCTTTAGATTATTATGACTATGGAGTCATAAAATAAAATAGAATAGAAACACAATGCAATGGAAGTAATGGATCATGGAATTTGTAATCATATATAAAGGGGACGATTCATTCCAATTTTGACAATTAGTTTTTTGGAATTTCAACAATCATTGATTAATAACATAAACATAAAAAGCTGAAAACCAAACCAAAACACAAACACACAAACACACAAACACACAAATATGCTTACAAACTTATTAGCCTTGATTGCATTGACAAACGTTCTTGTTGATAGCAATGTTGCTTCAGCTGCTCCTATCAAAAAGCATCACAAAAAAAAGACACTGTCCCACAAATTGACCCTAGCCAATTTGAAAAAAGCCGACACGTCGCTTTTGGAGATGAAGAGATCTTTGGAAGACTCTTATGACACCGAAGCCTCGTTTTCCCTGATCAACTTCCAATTGGGGTCTCACAAAACATCCATGCAGGCTATTCTAGACACCGGGTCCTTCCCACTGTGGGTTGGGAACTCGGCTACCGAGTCGATGGCCAGCTCTGCTTTGTGTGACAACACTAAGTTTTGCTACAATGTGTCTGACTCTACCAGTGCTGTTAAAACCGACCAGACCTTCAACGTTGGTTACGCCTCTGCTAATGTTGACGTTACCTTCTATGACGATATCATTGAAATTGACGGTGCCGAGGTCAACTTCCAGTTTGGTATTGCCAATAAATACCAAGGCCTTGACCAATCTGTTTTCGGTGTCAGAAATATGGGCAGGGAAAACAACCAAATCACACACATCTTGAAAGAAAAAGGTGCTATTGACGAAACATCGGTGTCACTATACTACGGTGACTCCTTTGATTTCAACGCTGGTGTTATTGCTGAAGGTACAGTGACCTTTGGTGGGTACGACTCATCTGTTGTTGAAGAAATGAAATATTTTGACATTGACAGCAATTCCTTCACTACTGTTACCGAGTTGTCGTTGCAATCCAGTGGGTCTACACTAGGTAAAGTTGCTGTTACTGGTTCTGCTCAAACCGCTATTGTGGACAGTGGTACGACTGTTGCGATTTTGGCTCCATCTGCCTTTATCAGCTTACTAAAGGAAAATGTCGACATTATTGTTCCATCAGGCGGGGGTAACAGCTACTGGATCTGTGATGACTACAAAGACATGTCAGTTACAGTGAACTTTGGTAGCAGGTCGTTGTCGATTCCTTTGAACGACTTGTCGTATGGTCCAGTTGACGGTGAATGTTTGTACATGTTTGGGGAAGGACAAAGTGACAGTATCACGATTTTGGGCCAATACTTTATGAAAAACGTTCTTACCTACTACAACTTTGACACCAACTTGCTGGGTATTGGTACATTGTCTGCCTCTGACAAGAGCAGTTGGGTAGCCGGGGATAACAATTCATCTGAAATCCTAGTTGATTCTGACGAAACAGCCAATAGCAGTTCATCTTCATTGTCCTCTACCACATCTACTAAATCTATTACTTTTACTACTTCTACTACATCAGCTTCTTCTTCTACATCTACCACGTCTACCACCTCTAGTACCTCTTCTACTGAAAGTGTTTCTAGTGGGGCTTCCTACACCAATGATACTTCTACTGCTCCTTCCACTTCTACATCTGCTCCTTCTTCTACTTCTACCTCTGTTCCTTCTTCTTTTACATCTACTCCTTCCTCTACCACGCCTTCCTCCATTAATTCCACTTCTTCCACTTCTTCCATCAGTCCTTCCTCTACGCCTTCCTCTACTTCCAGTACTTCCAGTGATTCTTCTACTTCCAGTACTTCCAGTGATTCTTCTACTTCCAGTACTTCCAGTGATTCTTCTACTTCCACTTCCACTGCATCTAGTGCTTCTACTACTTCCATTAGCTCTACTAGTCACTCTACTTCCAGTACTTCCAGTTATTCCTTTACTTCCAGTGGTTCCTTCACTTCCAGTGATTCCTCTACTCCCTCCACTTCCAGTACTTCCAGTACTTCCAGTACTTCCAGTGATTCCTCTACTTCCAGTACTTCCACTACTCCTTCCACTTCCAGTATTTCCAGTACTTCCAGTGGTTCCTCTACTTCCAGTGATTCCACTACTACCTCCACTTCCACTGCTTCTAGTGCTTCTACTGCTTCCATTAGTTCTACTACTCACTCTACTTCCAGTGCTTCCTCCACTTCTTCTTCTTCTTCCAGTGCTTCATCCAGTGCTACAACATCTGCTGTCCCATCTACTACTACTCAACCAACATCTGCCAGCACTTTATCCAGTACATCATCTGTTACCGCTTTTGCCACTGCACATGCTACTGGCAGTGAATTTGATATTCTTGCTTCAATCCCATTGTCTGATTTTGCAGGAACAATCATTTACGAGGCTGAACTGTCAACTGAAGTATCTTTCAAAAGCGAAGCATTGTCCTGGACCAACAACGGAACCACCTCTAGAATCACTGAAACCACTGACAACTCTACTTCATCATTGATGTTGATTTCTTACGTCAATGCCGAACAAAGCCAAGAAGGGTCTATTTCTTTGAATGTCGATGGTGTCTTTACAGATAAAACTGTTTCTCAATCTGTTGTTATCAACGCCTATGTCCCAATCAGCAGATCTTCCAAAAGAGAAAACAAGTATGTGCAATATGTTATCACTGCCTCCTTCCCAGAAAGCAGCTCTACATCAGAAGCCTCAGTCGCCATTGAATCATTTGTTAGAGAAGGGTCTATTTCCGTTGCTGATTTACTAGCTGCTGAAAAGACCTCTACCACTGCCTCTACTACTGCCTCTACTACTGCCTCTACTACTGCTTCTGCCAATACTTCCACTACCACAGTTACAGAAAAATCATACACCTTGGTTACTGTCACTTCGTGTTCCAACAATACATGTGCTACCAAAGAGTCTAGTGCGCTAGTTTCTGTTGCCACCACCACTGTCAAAGGTGCCGTCACTGAATACACTACATACTGCCCATTGACTACTACAACTGCTACTGAATCCAAAGAAACTGGCAAAACAACCACCATTGCCCCATCCTCTACTGATGCTTCAGTTCATTCAACCACATCCAGTGCCGCTGCATCCTCTGAAGAAAGCATTTCGACCATTGTCTCAAAGACTTCTAATACTACTAGTAGTGCCGCAGCTCAATTGTCTACCACTGCAGTCCCAACTACTGTTTCTACTGTCACCAGCCAGCCAGTATCCAATTCCAGTTCTTCTACATACAAGCCAGCAACTTTGTCGTCTGAAACAGCCAACGGTGCCGCTGGATTGACTCCAATTTCATTGGGTACATCCATTTTTGCCGTTTTGGTTTTCTTTTTCTAGGTATAATTCCCAATGAAAGATAACCGATAGTAGGCGTGTATCTTTTGGTATTTTTCCATTCAAGACTTGAAAGTGTATAATTATTGATACCCTTTAGCTCACTGTAGCTAAGTTAATATTTTTGTAAAAAAATGTATATTAGATAAATAATTAAAATAATAATAAAAAAAGAATTAAACATTAATAGCTCTCACACACATTCTCTTGTGACTTGACATTGTAGATGTATATATTGTCTAAAGTAGTGTAAGTGGTACACTCAAAGTCTTTAGACCAGGATGTTGCCACGTGATACACTACATTTTTTGTTTCTTATCTCAAGAATAGGTCACGTGTTTGTTTTTGTAAATAAATGAAAGGAGAGTAAATAAAATACCATGAGAAATGTAGTCCGGGTATTCTCCTAATTTAATTTCACCAGAATGATAAGAACCGGAACATTTTTATTAGGTGTTTTCGGAAGTTTTTTTTTAAAACACATGCACGTGACAAAACACCAACACAGGTACACGTGACACACCATGATTAAAAATTACAGTCATATTTTTATAAAAAAAAGAAAAAAAAGAAAAGAAAATATAATTATACACCTGTTCCTCTTTTTTGTAACAGTAACTGTAACTGTAATGGTGACTTTGAAATTGTCTTTTGTCAGTTCTCTATAAGAAAGGTGCGAGGTATCATGTGACAGAGCACAAAATGTTACATGTGATATGAACGAGTCTCTAAAAAAAAAAAACAACAACAGAAAAATGTTAAAAGTTGACAACATGCCCCTCTTCCTTCCTGTCTATTTTATCACTAAAAAAACAAACAAACATTTGACAGTATGAATGATCAGCACATTTTAATGAATGAGTGTCTAGAATTTGTTTAATATGACTTAGTTAGGGGGAGACAAGGAGAGAGAGAGAGAGAGAGAGAGAGAAAGACCATAAACACTCGGGCATCATACCACACATACACCTTAAACTATTTTAGTGGTATCTTTGTTCTACTTGGGAGTTCATGAGCTGTATACATAATAAAAATAAAAAAAATTAGATATGCTTCTAAATTAGGAAATAAAATTAAAAATAGCAAAAAGGAGAATAAGAAGTGGTTACCAAAATTCTCTTGTTGTTTCATATGTGTTTTTCTCTCTCTCTCTCTCTCTCTCTCTCAGAATATAGTGCAGGCATACATAGGGAAAAACAAGAATTTAATTTAAATTTTTTTTTATTTTTTTCAGTTTTAGTTTTAGTTTTCATTTTTTTATTGGTTGCTCCCTTTTTTTTTTATTTTATTTTATTTTCTATGTTGTCTCCTGTTTTCTATTGATCATTCTTCAATTTTTTTTTTAAAAACTTTAAAAACAAAAAAAATTAAATTCTTGTTTTTGTTCTACGAGTGAATATGAGAAAATGAAACACAATTTTCATTTTCTTTGAAAAAAATAAAAACTAAAAATAAAAATTAAAATATTTACAAACAAACAACCCTGCACAGTTTTACTGTCTGTTAATAATATTTTTTTTTTTATTACCAGCAAATAATTTTCTTCTTCTTCTTTATATTTTTTTTCTCCTCATTTTTACGGATAAAAAAAATTTACTGGAAAAATAGACTCCCTCTCTCTCTCTCTCTCTATCTCCGACTATCTTTTTGTTTGATGATAATTGAAAAACAAGAATTTTATTTTTTATTTCATTTTATTTCATTTCATAGACTTCATAGTTTTAATAGTTTTTTTTTTCATTTGGTTAGTTTAGTTTGGATAGACAATATTTTGGATATCATACTATATTTACTTACAAAAATATCAGGTGTTATTATTATGAACAGTAGTGAAGTAAAGAATTAGTTTACGGCAACCTCCTTTAATTTAAAGATGATTATTATAAGCATTCGTATTACTATGAGTCTGAGTCTGAGTCTGAGTCTGAGATGAGTAGGATTCTGGGTATAATAATTTAAGAGAATTTGTTTCAAAATATGCTGGATTTCTCGACTTTTTTTTTTTTTTGTTGTTTTTTTTTAAAACAATTATTGGAAACAAGAATTTAATTTGAAATACCAAATAGTACATGCAGTGGTTGATGAGTAAGTGTGATGATTGATCTCGTGGAGAATAGTAGTAGATGAAGATTTTGTTGGTTGTGTCAGTTAGTGTGTGTGCATATTATGGGTTCAAAAAGAAAATTGTCAAGAGATTGGGAAATAGATGTATATTTTTTTTTTCTTCTTGTAAAAATCTGAGTTTTTCTTGTAAAAATCTGAGTTTTTCCTGTGTGAAGCTCTGTCATGCATGCAGGCAGAGAAGATCATGCAGGAAGATGAAGAAGAGGAGATTAAATATCTTTGGAAATTTACAAAAAGGGACTAAACTGAATATAGTAGTGTATGTTGAAAAAAAAAAAAACATTTAGGAGAAGAAAAGACTACAGAATCAACACGCTCTGTAATTAATAGACACTCATAATACCAGCCAATATTGTATTATACTATGTTATACCATAATATACCATATTATTCAGGTCAATTGAGGAGAAATGCATTATCTCCTTTATTTCAAGATTTCCTGATTATGAGTTGGTTTTATAAATAGACAGTCCTTGTCGATGGAGAGATCAAAAAAACAAAAATGGATGAATGAGTGGATGTCATAAAATAGGATGGATCATATGTTTCGTTAGTCTATTTTTTTTTTTTTTTTTGAAATCTCATTGATATATATTAGTATGGTGTGAATCTATCAGTTGTTACTGTTACTCTCTTGAATCAATTGTAAAAATCTGGATCAAAAATCATATAAAAAGTAGAATATAATTATCTACAACAAAACAGAAGGGAAAAAAAAAACATAAATCAAATTAAACACACATACATACACACAAATTATGCTACCAAACTTATTGGCTCTAGCCGCATTGACTAATGCGTTGGTTAGTAGCAATGTTGCTTCAGCTGCTCCTATTAAATCTGATCACCACAAAAAAAAATCATTGACTCACAAATTGACTTTGACCAATTTGAAAAAATCAGACACTTCTTCTTCTTCTTCTTCCTCTTCGCTATTGGGATTGAAAAAAAGATCTTTGGATGACTCTTATGACACCGAGGCTTCTTATTCTTTGATCAACTTCCAATTGGGGTCTCAGAAACAAGACATGCAGGCCATTCTTGACACTGGGTCCTTCCCATTGTGGGTCGGGAATTCTGCTAACGAGTCAATGGCTACTTCTGAGTTGTGTTCCGGTACTGACTACTGTTACAATGTCTCGGACTCCACAAGTGCTGTTGCTACTACAAACTCTTTGGCTATTGACTACGCTTCTGCCGATGTTGACGTTACCGTTTATGAGGATAACATCGACATCGACGGTGCAGTGGTCAACTTCCCATTCGGTGTTGCCAACGAATACCCAGGTTTCTACGTCTCTGTCTTTGGAGTCAGAAACATGGGTGAGGAAGACAACCAAATCACTCATGTTTTGAAAGAAAATGGTATTATTGACGAAGCTTCCGTCTCCTTGTACTACGGTGACTCCTTCAATTTTTATAATGACGTTATTGCAGAAGGTACTGTGACCTTTGGTGGGTACGATTCTTCTGTTGTCGAAGAAATGAAATTCTTTGAAATTGACGGGGAATCCTTCACCACTATCACTGAATTGACTTTGTCTAGTAATGGTTCTTCTCTAGGTAAAGTTGCTGTCACTGGATCTTCTCAAACTGCTATTTTGGACAGTGGTACCACTGTTGCCATGCTTGCTCCAGCTTCTTTCATCGACTTACTTGAAGAAAACGTTGACATTCAATCTCAAGAGGGTGGTAGTGACTACTGGGTCTGTGACGATTACGCAGACGTATCTGTCACTGTCAACTTTGGTAACGGGTCTTTGTCCGTTCCATTGAACGACTTGGCCTACGGTCCAGTTAACGGTGGTCAATGTTTGTTCTTGTTTGCTGCAGGTGGGAGTGGCGACATCACTATTTTGGGTCAATACTTTATGAAAAATATCGTCACCTACTACAACTACGACACCAGCTTATTGGGTATTGGTACATTGTCTTCTTTAGACAGTGCCAGCTGGGTCTCTGACGATACTGCTCCTAGCTCCGAAAGCTTAGTTGCTTCTGCTTCCACCTCTTCTACTTCCTCTTCTCCTGTCTCCTCTTCTCCTGTTTCCTCTTCTCCTGTTTCCTCTTCTTCAAGCACAACTTTGAAATCCTCTTCCAGCATTGCTGTTTCTTTATCATCTGCTTCCTCCTCTAGTATTCCTTTGAGCTCCAGCACTGTTACCTCCAGCACTTCTTCTGCTAGCAAATCTTTGACAGGTACTGTTCACTCTAACACTACTGTTTCCAAAGCTTCTTTGAAAGCTTCTTCTTCCTCCACTGCTTCTACTTTTAAAGCTCTTTTGAGTACCTCTGCTTCCACCAACTCTACTTCCTCCAGTGTTGCTTTGAAAACTTCTGCTCCATCCAGTGCTGCTCCTTCTAGTGCTACTCCATCCAGTGCTGCTCCATCCAGTGCTACTCCATCTAGTGCTACTCCATCTAGTGCTGCCCCTTCTAGTGCTGCTTCCTCTAGTGCTGCTTCTTCTAGTACTGCTTCCTTTAATGTTGCTTTCTCTAGTGCTGCCTCTTCTAGTACTGATTCCTCTAGTGCTGCCTCTTCTAGTACTGCTTCCTCTACTGCTACTACTTCTGACGTTGCTTTGAGCACCTCTGCTTCCACCAACTCTACTTTCTTTAGTGCTATTTCCTCTAGGGCTACTCCATCTAGTGCTGCCCCATCTAGTGCTGCCCCTTCTAGTGCTGCTTCCTCTAGTGCTGTCTCTTCTAGTGCTGTCTCTTCTAGTACTGCTTCCTCTAGTGCTGCTTCCACTAGTGCTGCTTTCTCCAGCGTTGCTTTGAAAACTTCTGCCCCATCCAGTGCTGCTCCTTCTAGTGCTACTCCATCCAGTACTACTCCATCCAGTGCTACTCCATCTAGTGCTACTCCATCTAGTGCTGCCCCTTCTAGTGCTGCTTCCTCTAGTGCTGCCCCTTCTAGTGCTACTCAATCTAGTGCTACTCCATCTAGTGCTGCCCCTTCTAGTGCTGCTTCCTCTAGTGCTGCTTCCTCTAGTGCTGCTTCCTCTAGTGCTGCTTCCTCTAGTGCAGCTTTTTCCAGTGCTGCCCCTTCTAGTGCTACTCCTTATAGTGCCGCCTCCTTTAGTCCTAGTGTTAAACAATCTGTTTCTCCATACTTTAGCAACTCATCATCAACCACTAGTACTTCTTCTAGTAGGTCTTTAGTTTCATCCTCAGCTACTGTTTTATCTTCTACATCATCTACTACCACTGAACCATCTGTTAGTAGCACCGTTTCTACTACACCATCTTCTAGCGCTGCTTCTACTTCTGCTTCTGCTGCTGCACAAGTTACTGGCTCTCATTTTGATCTTTCAGTTGACATTCCATTATCTGACTTTCAAAACACAATTATCTTCGAAGCAAAACTTCCAACAGGAGTATTGGTTAATAGCAAAACTTTGGCTTGGATCAACAATGGCACTACTGTGGAAATCAGCGATGATATTACTGATGACTCTTTTTCAACATTATTGTTGATCTCGTACGCCAATGCTGATCAAAGTGACGAAGGATTCATTTCTTTGAATATTAGTGGTACCATTGCAGATGAATCAGTTGCTAACTGTATTGAAATCAATGCTTATATCCCAATTGTCAGTAAATCCAAAAGAGCATCTGAATACTTGGATTATGTTATTACTTTAGTCATTCCAAAAGCTGGTTCTACTTCAGATGTTTCAGTTACTTCCAATTCATCTGTCAAACAAGGGTCTGTTTCACTTGCTGAATTATTAGCTGCCGCTGAATCTTCCTCTAGCACATCAGCCACTACTTCCACTACTGTTTCCACTACTGCTTCCACAACTGCTTCTACTACTGCTTTGACTACTGCTCCTACAACTGCTCCTACAACTGCTTTTACCAATTCTTCTACTACTGCTCCTACTACTGCTTCTACCACTGGCTCTACCACTGCTTCCATCATTGAAACTACCACAGACTCTACAACCGGTTTGTCCTCTAGCTCTGAGACTATTCCAGCCTCTACTACTACAGTTACCGATAAATCATACACTTTGGTTACTGTCACTTCTTGTTCTGATGATGCATGTGCGACAAAAGAATCTACTGCTTTAGTATCTACTTTTACAACTACTGTCAAAGGTGTTGTCACTGAGTACACCACCTACTGCCCATTACCTGATGAAACTGCTACTAAATCCGAAGGGAAAGATACAACAACTATCGTTGTTCCAACTTCTACCGATTCTTCCGCTGACTCAGTGACCACAAGTGATGGTTCTTCTTCTGAAGACAGCGGTGTTGAGACCACTGTTTCAGGAGCAGTTACCAAGACAATTCCTCCTACTACCACTCCTGTTGAATCACAAAGTACTTCTACTTTCTTTGGTACTACAACTATTATTGATACCTCTATTCCTGAAGCAACTGCTACAGCTGCTCCAGTAGAATCTCCAGCTACTGAAACATCAACTGAGTTACCAGCTACTGCTGCTCCAGTTGAACCATCTGCTACTACTGAAACCACTGCAGTTCCAACTACTGCTACTACTGTTACTACTCAGCAACTTCCAAGTACATCCACTTACGGACCACTAACTTTGTCGTCTGAAACATCTAATGGTGCTATTGGCCTGACTCCAATTTCTCTAGGTACATCTATCTTTGCTATCATGGTCTTTTTCTTTTAGGTATAAATAATCAAAATGAACAGAAATCTTACAAATAGCTAGCCATACAAAGTTTTAAACACTTTTAGGAAGGTGTTTTGTTTTTTTCAGATATCCTTGAATTTAATGAGAAATATGAGTCTGTTTCATTGTTCTTAATCATCTTTGTTTTGATACCCGTTTTATAATAATGATATATAACTTATTTAATAATTTATTTGAATATATGTAATGAAATTAATGAATAAAAACAAAAATAAATATTTAAAACGTAAGTTTACCTTAAATTTCCACTTTTGAGTTGTTGAACTTTATAAAGATAGCTGTAGATTTGAGTATAACCCATCGCTTCTCAACTTTTGGTATACTTAGGACATGTATCGAACGTTTGATTTCCTGAAAGCACGTGCCAATATTTTTTTACTGTCACATGACTTGTTATATCAGAAAATGAAATCAAAAGAAAAACATAATCAAAGTCACGTGCACTACCTCTAACAAACACTGAAAAATTCAGTATGAAACACAACAGTTCATCCTATTTTACCAGTTGACAGGTCAAACACCCATTGTTATGTAACCATTTCTCGAATTTCCAGTATTGTGGTCATGATCCTTCTAGAAAACTATATCAGTTTTTTTTTTCAAGAAGAGAAAACAATTTGTTATTTTTTGTTCATGGTTTTTTTTTTTCTGATGATATTAAGGGAAGAAAGGTATCATATGATGAAATACACTCCACACTATCACAAAAATCAGCCAAGTTGTTTAAATAACCTATGGTTTGAGTTACCTTTTTCATCTTGTGGGTAAACTCTTTTTAAACATCAAGTGCGTTTAAAGTAAGAAACATTTGTAAAATATGACGGTTGTCAGTTGATTCTTGTATGTCTTTTTCATTTGTTACTATTTTTTTTTCGCAATCTTGAATTAAGACTAAACATGATCATAGATTTTTATGACTACTGTAAAAACTTCTAATCTGCTTAAAAGCTCGAGTGGGGAGGGAGATTTAAAAAAAATAAAAAAAAAAATGAAATATTTACAACCTTTACACTCTGTGCGGGTACGAAGTTTGAAAGCTTAATTTTACCGCGTGAAAATTAAACACTTCTTTCTTTTTTTTTCTCTTGTGCTTATCGTAATTCATGTGCACGTGACTAGTAAGCTTTCTGTCAACTTTTTTATTTTATTTTGTGTCTCTCTTTCAAGAAATAACTGATTACTATACAAATTTCAACTACAAAAAGACGTGGGATATTTACTCCTAAGCACCAATTATTATTATTATTATTATTTTTATTATCATTAATTACTAATACTAGCTGCATAAAAGTCTATGAATGATCATTAGCTATTTTAATAAATTTCTTTGTCACAGTGTTACTATGAGTGTTAATATTGAAAATGTACAAACCAAGTGTTTGTAAAAAAAGATAAAGCCATGGATAAAGCACAATTATTTGACAGTCTGAATAGTCAACAACACAGGGAGATATAGTATAGTATGTATAAACATAAGAAAAAAAAACTCATATCATGTCATGACCCATCATCTGATACGGTGTTACTAAGTGTGCCTCGTAGTTTTTATGTGTCTTTATTAAGTTACACAGGTCTACTAAATTCATTGTTACTCAAAAGTTATTTACTAGTCTAGTTACTGACTTCTTTTTCCCCCCCACATTTAAATATACACACAGTTGAAGTTCATCTGATTAAAACCAAAAAAAAAAAGCAGTAATTGTGTTTATAGATGAAAGTAAGACGGTCCAAGTTTTTAAACCGATATAGCAGTTATACACACACGTTTATGATAAACCAAATCTTGTTTTTTTCATTATTTATCCATGTTTTACCCCCTTTTTCTTTGATTAATTTATCTTTTGTTTATTGTTTCATATATTAAATAACATCTCCTCTCTCTCTTTTTTTAATTTGATATTATTTTGTCAAAAATTGCACAATGGCAAATACTTATTTTTAAACAAACTAAAAAAAAAAAATACACACCAATAATGGACTGCAACACTTTTTGAGTCAAAATGATTGAGAAAAAATTTGGCGTGGCGTGTTTGTACAAAACCACTGTTTTTTTTTTTTTTTTTTTTTTTTTTTTTTTTTTTTTTTTTTTTTTTTTTT